>PVKU01006945.1:0-95152 GCA_004027475.1 Anoura caudifer
TCCTCTTACCATGCCGCCATCTTAGGAATCGCTCTGTTGTTTCGAAAAAAAATACTATTTTTTATCATCTTAATCCCAAAACCAGATAAAGACATAATAAAGAAAGAAAAGTGCAGGCCAATATCGCTCATGAACATGGATGTTAAAATCCTCAACAAAATATTGGCAGACCACATCCAGCAATACATTAAAAAGATCATATACCACAATCAAGTAGTTCATCCCAGGAATTCAAGGATGGTACAATATTGACAAATCAATAAAGGTAATAAATCACATAAACAAAACAAAAGAAAAATCACATGATCATAGCAATAGATGCAGAAAAAGCATTTGATAAGGTACAGCACCCATTTATGATAAAAACACTAAGCAAAGTGGGAACAGACAGAGCATTCTTCAATATGATAAAGGCCATGTAAGAGAGACCTACAGCCAACATTACACTCAATGCGCAAAAACTAAACACTTTCCCACTAAAATCAGGAACAAGACAAGGTTGTCCACTTTCACCACTCCTACTCAACATAGTATTGGAAATCCCAGCCACAAAAATCAAACAAGAAAAAGAAATAAAAGGCATCCAAATTGGAAAGGAGGAAGCAAAACTCATTGTTTGCAGATGACATGATAGCATACATAGAAAATCTTATAGACTCCCCAAAAAACTACTTGAACGTAATAAGTGAGTTTGGCAAAACAGCAGGATACAAAGTCAATATCCAGAAATCAAAGGCATTTTTGTACACCAACAATGAAATATCAGAAACGGAAATCAGGGGAAAAAATTCCATTTGATATAGGAACAAGAAAAATAAAATACCTAGGAATAAACCTAACCAAGGAGGTAAAAGATCTGTACTCAGAAAACTACATAACACTGAAGAAAGAAATTAAGGAAGACACACAAAAATGGAAGCAGCCCAATGATGCCTCAAACAAGGGTTTTTATCTCCAAAATATGTAAAGAACTCACACAATACCACTCCAGGAAGACAAACAATCAATTAAAAAATGGGCAAAGGACTTGAAAAGACACTTCTCCAAGGAGGACATACAGAGGGCCCAGAGTCATATGAAAAGATGCTCAGCATCACTAGCCATCAGAGAGATGCAAATTAAAACCACAATGAGGTACCACTTCACACCAGTGAGAATGGCCATCATAAACAAATCAACAAACAAGTGTTGGAGATGATGTGGAGAAAAGGAAACCCAAGTGCACTGTTGGTGGGAATGTAGCCTGGTGCAGCAACTGTGGAAAACAGAATGGAATTTCCTTAGAAGACTAAAAATGGAATTGCCTTTTGACCCAGCAATTCCACTGCTTGGATTATATCCTAAGAACCCTGAAACACAAATCCAAAAGAACCTATGCACTCCAATGTTCATAGCAGCACAATTTACAATAGCCAAGTGCTGGAAGCAACCTAAATGCCCATCAGTAAATGAGTGGATCAAAAACCAGAGGTACATTTACACATTGGAACACTATGCAGCAGAAAGAAGAAGCTCCTACCCTTTGAGACAGTGTTGATGGAACTGGAGAGCATTATGGTAAGTGAAATAAGCCAGGTGGTGAAAGACAAATACCATATAATCTCACCTATAAGTGGAACCTAATTAACAAAATAAACAAGCAAGCAGAATATAAGCAAAGTCATTGAAATTAAGAACAAACTGACAGTAACCAGAGGGGAAGTGGGGGGTATAATGGGGAGGGGTTTTCAGGAACAACTATAAAGGACACATGGACAAAACCAATGGGAGGTGGGATCATGGGTGGATGGTGGGATGATTGGGGTAGGATGGAGTGGGGGGAGGGAAAATAGAGACAACTGTACTTGAACAACAACAACAAAAATGATAATACAGAAAGAAATACATTAAAAAATTTAGTTGCAATTTTAGTAAAATTATGGAGAATTTTGTTTCGCTTCTTGCTGTGATTTACAAACTTATTGTGGTAATCTCATTTTTTTCTTATCAAAATAAAAAATGTTAACTCAAAAATATCAAAAAAATAAAAATAAATATTAGTGTTGACTTCCAGTCAAAATGGAGGAATAGGTAAACATGGCTTACCTCCTCACATAACAATCACATCAAAATTACAAGTAAACTACAGAACAAACACCACTCAGAACCATCAGAAATCAACTTGAATGGAAATCCAACAACTACAAAACTAAAAAAAATCACATCAATCCAGAAGGGTAGGAGAAGCAGAGATGAATAATACCCACGTATCCCACACTCATGTGTAGTGGACAAATACTTGGGAGGGATATCTTGGGAGTGAGGGGTCCCAGCCCCACATCATGCCTCCCCCAGCCAGGAAGAGAAGCCCCCATAATTTCTGGCTATAAAAGCCAGTGGGATTGGATTCTGTGACAAAAACTACTGGACTCCATGGCAGTTCCCCTTAAAAGGCCTATGCCAAACTTACACAGACTCACTCCCTGAGCTCCAGCACCACCAGGGTAGCGGTTTAAAAGGCACTAGTGGCAAACTGGCACAAACTGAAGTGGCTGGCATCAAGGTGAGAGCTGGCGGACAGCTTTCTCCCAGACAGAAAGGCAAGAATGGGCCATTGTGCCTTTTGTGAGCCATCCCCCCACAGAGCCACAGAACTGGAAGGTGGGTGCCATATGTGAGACTCCATCATTCTGGCTTACCCTGGCATTTATTACCTGAGGCTCCACCTCACACAATTTACAACCCACCCCCAGGTTCATTCCTCTGGCTAAGCATCCCCAGGCATGGAAGTGCAGCAGCAGCTTGGGATCACAATTTGGCTCCACCTGGGAACCTCCAAACCAAGCAAAAGTAGCACCCATCTCAGATTATTTTGAACCTCATGCTAGAGGACCCCAGGCAAAAGACAGGTGGTGGCTGACCCTAATCTGCAGTAACTGGGAAACCCCAGAGCCTGAGTACCCAGTAAACAGCTATAGACCACATCAGAGGACCACCACCTTGCCCCTACACAGCTGATCCTCCACGGAAGGTGGAGATTGGTGGTCAGTGGTCACAGACAGTCCTTGAAGCTGACTGGTCTGGGTAAATTCCCCCCATTGACTGCCAACAGAAAACAAGGCTCAACTACAAGAAGAGAGTGTACTCAGCCCACACAGAGGGTACACCTTGAGTACCCAGCTTGGGTGACAGGAGCTGTGCCACTTGACCCTACAGGACACCTACTATATTACACCATGCTATCAAGACAGGGAATCACAGCAGCTCTGCTTAATACACAGAAACAAACACAGGGAGGCTGCCAAAATGAGCGAAGAAACATGGCCCAAATGAAAGTACAGATCAAAACTCCAGAAAAAGAGCTAAACAAAATGGAGATAAGCAGTCTCTCAGATGCAGAATTCAAAACACTCATTATAAGGATGCTCAAGGAACTCATTGAGTACTTCAACAGCATAAAAAAAGAGCCAGACAGAAGTGGAGAATATATTAATTGAAATGAACAATTCACAAGGAATCCACTGTAGAGTGGATGAAGCTGAAAATCAAATCAATGATTTGGAACATAAGGGACCAAAAAAAAAAAAAAAAAGAAATAATAATAAGAAGAAAGAATCCAAAAAATGAGGATAGTGTAAGGAACCTCTGGAACAACATCAAGCATTCCAACATTCACATCATAGAGGTGACAGAAGGAGAAAAGAAAGAGCAAGAAATTGGAACTCTATTTGAAAAAATAATGAAAGAATACCTTCCTGATTTGGTGAAGGAAACAAACATGGAAGTCCAGGAAGCACAAAGAGTCCCAAACAAGATGGATGTAAACAGGCCTACATCAAGATGCATCATGATTAAAATGCCAAAGGTTAAAGATAAAGAAAGAATTTTAAAAGTAGCAAGAGAAAAGCATTTAGTTACCTACAGGGGATTTCCCACAAGAATTTTAGCTGATTTCTCAAAAGAAATATTGCAGGATAGAAGGGATTTGGTGAGAAATATTCAAAGTCATGAAATACAGGGAGCTAGAGCCAAGATTGCTCTGCCCAGGAAAGCTGTCATTTAAAATTGAAGGGTAAATAAAGAGCTTCCCAAACAAGAAAAAACTAAAGGAGTTCATTGTCCCCAAGCCATTATTATATGAAATGTTAAAGGGACTTATTTAAGAAAAAGATAAAAAATCTGAATAATAAATACATACCTATCAACAAGTGAATCTAAAAACTAGCTAAGCAAACAAGAATAGAGACAGAATCATGGGTAAAGAGAGCTTTTGGTGGTTACCAGAAGGGGGCAAGGTTTGAGGGAATATGTGAAGAGATAAGAGGATTAATATGAATTGATAGTTATAGAATAGCCTTGGGGATGTAAAGTACAACATATGAAATGGAGTAGCCAAAGAACTTATATATATGACCCATGGACATGAAAAAAAGGTGGTGAGATTGTCTGAGGGGAGTAGGGCTTGCTGGGTGTGGGGGACAAAAGAGAAAATATTGCAACAACTGTAACAGCACAATCAATAAAATATTTTTAAATATTATTACAAAATTAAGATAAGGGAGAAAAGGACCAAACATAAGGCAATTCAGAAAGAACAGATAAGTGGTATGGGTATGGGTTAGGTGAGGGCAGATAATGAACAATAACTGACCTTTCAAATATCAGGATTCATAAAGTATTCATAATTAAAACAAGTGTGGACAAATGGATTACTATAGCACAAAGCCTAGAAATTGACCCAAGCATCTGTAGAAATTAGGTAATATAATGGAGTTTGCCTTCTAAATCACTTATGCATAAATGATATTGAAACAAGTGGTATTTGACATAGAAAAAAATTGAGCCATATTTTACATCACAAGCAAAAATAAAATCCAGATGGTTTTAAAAAGCATATGTAAAGCAAAATTTGAAAACACTGTAAAGAAAAATTGGAAATTTTTGTTATTCCAGGGTAAGATTTCTTAATATTTCTTAAATGTAACACAAAAATCAAAATTCCTGAAGAAAAAAGATTAATAAAATTATCATGAAATTTTTAAATGTTTGCATGATAAAGAACCCTATAAACAAAAATAGAAAGCCAAGGTGACATACTAGAAACAAATATATGTAACATGTGTAACTGACCAAACATTAGTATCTAGAATATATAAAGAACTCAGAAAAAATTTTGAGTTCCAGCCAAGATGGAGGTATAGGTAGAAACCCTTCACTTCTTTGCATAACCAAAAGGAGGATAACAACCAATATGAAAACAATAAACAATCAGCAGTGGCAGAAAATCAAACTGCATGGAACTCCAACAAACAAGGAATTAAAAGAACAGTCAACCAGACCAACTATACCAGTAGGAGTGAGACAAGGCAGACAGGCGGATAGAGAGAACCCGTGGCAAGGCAGCGCACCGGCCAGAAGGGCTGGCTGAAAGGGCCCGCAGTGAGGCGGTGAACCAGACTGGAGGTAAAGGGCTTCCCAGATAAGGTAAACTTAAAGGAGTTCATCATCACCAAGCCCTTTATTATATGAAATGTTAAAGGGATTTATCTAAGAAATTGAAGATCAAAAACTATGAACAGTAAAATGACAACAAATTTACAACTGTCAACAACTGAACAAAAAAAATGAACAGAAATACTAAGCAAACAACTAGAACAGAAACAAAATTGGAGAAATGGACATCACATGGAAGGTTTTCAGTGGAGAAGAAGAGGGGAAGAATGGGGGAGAAGGTACAGGGAATAAGAGGCATAATTGGTAGGCATAAAATAGATGGGGAGAGGTGAAGAATGACATAGGAAACAGAGAAGTCAAAGAACTTATATGTACACCCCATGAACATGAAATAAGGGGCGGAATGCTGGAGGGTTGGGGGGTGCAGGGTGGAGGAGGTATAAAGGGGAAAAATTGGGAAACTGTAATAGCATAATCAATAAAATATACTTAAAAAGCAGAGGAAAGGAACTCATACAAATCACTAAGTAAAATGTGACCAAACAAAAAAGTTAGCAAATGTGGTTGTCTCTGGATATTGTTTTGGAAGGATGTGGAGGCAAATGAAGCTGGAGCTAGATACAAGAAAAGATAAAGTTTATCTGAAATGTTTTATTTTATTAAAATATATCTTCAACAGAAATGACAAAATGCTAACACTTGTTCATTCTGAGCAGTACAAAGTGGTTATTTTTTTATTGTTTTAGATACCTCTCTGAGTTTCTTTCAAAATACTTTAAATTATTCCAAGATTAAAAAGAAAAAAATAAATAAACTCATAATCAAGGCTGTCCAACCTACAGCCTACGGGCCACATGTGACCTAGGATGGCTATGAATGTGGCCCAACACAAAATCATAAATTTACTTAAAAACCTTTCTTGCTCATCAGTTTTTGTTAGTGTTTGTGTATTTAATGCGTGGCCCAGGACAATTCTTCTTCCAGTGTGGCCCAGATATTCCAAAAGGCTGGATACCCCTGTAAATGTAAACTATAAATTCATAATAATAAATTTGAACAAAGTAAAGAAATAGAAGTTAATATTTAAATAACAGTTTCCCTCTATGCAGAATGTTTTGGTGAAACATCAAATCACCTGAGTAACTCAGCCCCCCACATTCCACATTTGGCACCCTGGTACTTCTGTTTTTTTCCAAAATTAAAATCACCTTTGAAAGGGAAGAGATTTCAGACCACCAATGAGATTCAGTAAAATATGGCAGGGAAGCTGATGGTGACTGGGAGAACGGTGTGAGGTCCCAAGGTGCCTGCTTTGAAGGGGACTGACTGTTTCTTTTATCTTCTATCTTCTTAACTATATCTCATTTTTCATATTACATGGCCAGATACCTTCTGGTCAGACCTCCGTATGTTCATAGGAAGGAAACAAAAGTGACCAAGAAACACAAAGTATTCACACTCTCTATATTAACAGAAACATACGAAAACAGAAAGATACCATTTGCCTCTATCAGATTAGCAAAGTTATTAAAAGAATGATAATAGCCAGCATGGACATAGGTATAAGAGCGGAAATTGACCATCTTATACAGTGTGCCAACTTCACACATACATCAAGAGCCTTTAAATTTTTTATATCCTTAGGCCCAGTAATGCCTCTTATAAAAACCCATATTAAGAAAACTATTCCTTTAACAAGTATTTAGAAAGGATCCACAGCATGTCAGACATTGTTCTAGGTATTGGAAGATACTACAATGAATAAAACAGAGAAAAATCCCTGTGTTCAAGGGCTTACATTTTAATACAAGGATCCAGGCAACAAGTAAAATATTTAGTCTATTAGATGATGACACAGACCAAGAAAAAAAAAATAAAGCAAGAAAGGAGAAGAGTAAGTATGTGTAGAAGAAGGGTTTGCATAGTTATGTAGTCATTATAGAAAATCTCACTGAGGTGACTTTTGAATAAAGACTTGAAAGAGGTGTGGATCAAAGAAGCAAAAATATATATCTAAAGGTATACATTTCAGGGCTGTTCATGATAACTTACTATTGAAAATAATTTAAATGACCACCCTGGCTGCTGTGGCTCAGTGGACTGAGTGTCAGCCTATGAACCAAAGGGTCACTGGTTCAATTCCCAGTCAGGGCACATGCCTGGGTTACAGGCCAGGTCCCCAGTTGGGGGTGCATGAAAGGGAACCACATGTTGATGTTTCTCTCCCTCTCTTTCTCCTTCCCTTTCCCTCTCTCTGAAAATAAGTAAATAATTTTTAATTAATAAATAATTTAAATGACCAAAATAAAATCTGTTAAATAATTATGGTATAAATTGTACAACTAAAAATTATGCAGCTCTCAAAATTGTTTAAAGGGTGATGAATCACATGGGGAAATGCTCACAATATAATACCAATGAAGAAGCCAAATATAAAATAGTACATATAAAGTAGGATCCTAATTATGTAAACATGGAAACACATCTGGATGGAAGTAGAGCAAGTTATCTTTGGAGTAAGTATTTAGAGGTTGTGTTAACTTCTCTCCATTTTCTAAATTGTCTACTATGAGGCTGTTTTATTTTTCTAAGTAGAAAAAAACAGTTTAAAGGTAGATATTACAGTTCTAAGATAAATTAATAAATGTACAAAAATTGTTCAATGGTCGTGCTGGTCAGCCATCCCTAGAATACCAGGTCTAGATTTGAACATAGTGTATTAAGGGTAGTACTGAAAACTGAAGCATCTTCCACAGGAGATACTCAAAACACATGTCATATAAGCTCAAGAAGTGGGACTATATGGCCTAGAAAAAAGATTAAAAAGATCAAATTATCTTAAAACTTTTAAATGACTATTGCAGGGAAGGGAAATGGAAATTACTCAGCACTCCTAGTTGTTCCTCAAAGGAGCACGGCCAACGGGTTAGATTCAGACGACAGATTTTAAGTCAGTATGAAGAAGAACTTGCTAACAATTACAACTATTATCAGATGATTTTAAGCAACCTTTCCTGGGACTATTCACACTGAAAAAATGAAGACCATACATACTGGGTGATAAGACTCCCATTACATAATTGGTAATAACTTTGCTATTTCTGAGCTCCTCTTGTAACATTTTTAAAAGTTATTTTATGCTACGATCATATTCACCTCCCCTACTGTTCCAAAAATCTATGTAATACTTGATTCCTTTTAAGAAAGTATTTTAAAAGATGAAAGTACCCTTCAAAATATACATACTGGACACTTTTAGTCTTCCTTCTGTGTATGGTGAGGACACATAGTATGCACAAATATCAATACCTTTAAAATCATGAGTTTGTTTTTATCTTATTTTTTGTTAATTCAGTCATGTACACCCCCTCTTGGCCTAAAAAAGATTTGAGTTTAAACAATCTGCCATCCTGTATTATACATATTTGATGCCCTTGAGACAGTCTTTCTAATTCCAGAAAAGTACCCATCCTCTCTGGATCCTCACAGGGGATGAGGTCTTGGTCTATGAATCTATGAAGGAACAAGATCCTGGCAAAGCCCTGACCTGTGGTAAAGTACTGTTCTGTATCAAATGAAAAGCAGAGGAATTCTTTCTCTAATTCCATATTTATTATCCTTTGTTTGCTCTTAAGTATCCTATTCTTCTGAAAAACGGGTGACAGGATGAAGGTATGCAGGGTCAAGATCAAGCCCTAAGCATTGTGTTTGGAAAGGTTGTGAGAAATAGTGCATCTGCAATGTACCAAAGAGATGTAATAAACAACAAATCAGGAATATAGAAACTGGAGGCGAGGTGAGAGCTGGTGGAAGAGAGATCCTGTCATTCTCAATTCTCTATCCATGGAAATGAGGCTGAACATAGACACGTTGAATTTTGAGCTGAAGCATCTCCCCTTCTTTCCACCCTGTCCACTATCTCATGACTTATCCTTTACTCAATAAATATCTGAGAACCTCTCATGTTACAAGAATTGGGAGAGGCACTGAGGGTACAACTATTGTCAACATAAGAAACTTCCAAACCTGTAAGAATTGTTATGAGTTTATTTGAGCCAAAGTGATGACAATTGCTGGGAAACAAAACCTCATAAAAATATTTTTCTATTACTAACCAATATTTCCCTTTAACTATAATATCTTCCACTCTACGAAGAGATTACCTGTGTCATTACATTTCAGAATATGAGATAATCACCATGCCTCTATTTCACAGTACTGTGTCCAATTTTCTTTTCCTTGCCCTTAGTTTATTTCACATCAACACTAGTGGAAATATCACCCAATACCCAAATTTACTACGGATTTTAGAATACAGTGACCTTAGCTTTCAGGACAGTCATGATTTCAGCAATCTCAGAAATGAAACAAAGCAGAGGCCCTCCTATTACCACTTCCAAACCTTGTGAATACTTCCATCAAAATTAACAATCTTCAGAATTCCATATCAAATCCTTAGTGTTGCATAAATAAGTGACTGAGCCTGAACTTAAGAACCATGAGAATGTAGTATAGAGCAGAACATGAACTATAGAACATTACAGCTGGGAAGACATTACAGCTGGGAGGATCTTTATAAATCATCTAGGTCTAGTCCAACCCTTTTCATTTTACAGTTATAGAAACTGAGGCTCAAACAAGACAAGTCATTTGCCATAAGAGACTAAGTTGCATCCAAGCCAGGACTAGACTCTAGACTAGGCTATCTGAAATCCCATTTAAAAAGAGATTTTTAATATTCAAT
Source organism: Anoura caudifer (assembly GCA_004027475.1). Classification (NCBI taxonomy): domain Eukaryota; kingdom Metazoa; phylum Chordata; class Mammalia; order Chiroptera; family Phyllostomidae; genus Anoura; species Anoura caudifer. The sequence continues at coordinate 10,178 of PVKU01006945.1, forward strand.
TCTTCATTTTTTTTCTTATAAAGTGCCTATTTCTCTAACTTGTTTAAATGAGGGAGAATCAGGAAATCTGGAGAGAGGGCTGGTTCATTGAGAGTTTCAGTTAAACAACATGATATATAACCTAGTTTCCAAGTAAGCCTGTGATCCCATACGCATGAGGCTAGGAACCTGACTATTCCTTACAGAAGTATCATCTGCCAAACTGCAAAATAGATATGTATCATCCAGTCTTAACCATTAGTAAGCACTGTGAGCATCAGAGTAGGGAGAACTATTACTAGGGAGGGGTGTCATTTACCAGTGCTCAATTCTGCTGAAAAGTCTAATAATGTTGACCGTATCTTTCTTCTTAGAGTAGTACATTTTCGTCTACACAGTAATCACGATGTATAATTATATAGTTCAATAGTTTGGAGAACATCTATCTCTCCATCTAAACCATGAGCCCCAAGGTGGCAACAACCATGTCTGTTTTGCTCACCATTATATTCTCCATGCTTAACAAATGGTATGTATTTGAAAATATTTGTCCAACTACTGGATAAAAGTCTCTCTTCTCTTGGCTCTTTCATAATATTACATTCTCCTAATTTTCCTTCCATATGTCTGACTTTTCCTCCTTTCTAGCCTTCACCCAGGCTCATCTTTGTTTTCCCATATCTTTGGATCCCTTCTTTCTACTTCAAGTATAACCTCTTTATCAATGACTTTCAAATCACTCTCTCCAGGTGACTTCTTTCCAGAGTTTAAATTCTACATTTTTTCACTGTACCCAGCACCTCTTGCTGGGCTATAGCAGTAGTACTACCTATGTGTGACTTCAGTCATAGCAAGTCACTCCCCCTCTCAGGATCAGTTTGCTCATCCACAAAATGAGGAATTTGATCCTCTACAGTATATAGAGCACGACCCTAATCTTCCAAGTTAGCATTCTATCTTATTTACCATCAAGCTCTCAACCTATCTTGCCAAACATTTTTCACATACTTTCACCATACACATTACTCCAACACAGCTGAGCTCTTCACTGTTCCCAATACATTTCCTCTGCTTTTCTGGCCTCTGCCTAGAACATCATTCTAATCCCCCAAGCTCTGCACATTCAAAATTCATCTAATCTTCCAAGCCCAGTTCAAACATGACTTTCAGGAACTGTCTTTGATCTCTTTGGCTACAAGCCCTTTGCCTCTTTTTTTATGGGTGTGGATCTCATTTTTTGAGTATAATAGTTGTCTGTATATTTCTTCCCTCTCTTACTTTGTCATCTTGGAGGGCAGAGGCTATTGCTAAATCACCCTGTCTCTCCCTCATTTCCTTTGGTTCATAGTATGCACTTAGAAACATACTAAATAGATTCAGTTTAGGCCATATCACTAGCCCTGATTAAAAGCCTTTCATCAGTTTCTGTGTTTCTAGAATAAAGACCAAAATCCTTACAACAGTCCACTCTAGCCATTCCAGCTTTTGTTCTATTCTCAAATTCACTATACTTTTCTCATCTTGGGGTACCCCTGTATGTTCTTCCCTTCATCTAGAAAACTAGTCCATCCCCTCCATCACTCCCACCCCACCCTCATGTCTCTACTCAGCCTTAATATCACTTCCTCAAGGAAGCTTTTCTTAAACCCAAACCTAAGATCAATTTCCTGTTATATGCCTTTATAGGCCCTACCCCCATACTTTTCCTTCATAGCATTTATGGTTGCTGAAATAACACAGTTGTGTGATAATCTGATTTATTGCTTCTTCCACATCAAACCATAAACTCCAAGTAAGCAAGGATAGTGTCTGTTTTGCTCACCTTCGTATTATCTGTATGGTGCCTAGCCACATCAATGAATAAATAGCTGTTGAATGATTGAATTCAAGAATGACTGAACTGAAGGTAAATACTTGGGATTTGGCTTCCTATAATTCCTTCAAAATAAAATTGGGATGCCATGTAGCTCTTTAGGATGGATAAGCTGGCCTCCTATTCACCATAAGAAATTTATAAAATAGGAAAAATACTGTCTCTCAAATACTGAAAGTAAACCAAAATTACTTTTCTTTAATGACAGTATGACCCCAAAAGATACAACTAATACTAAGTGGTTTATTAATTCACTTAGTAAACATTTATTAAGTACCTGCTCTATGCCATATGCTACCTTGTAGCTGCTGGTATGATAAACTGGGCTGACACAGCCCACTTGATTGGAATATTTAATCTAAGAGTGGAATTTATATAAGCTTTAAAAACTTTCATGACATTCACAATACCTATTGCATGAGGATATTAAGTTCTTAATCATGTAAGTACAGCACACTAACTGATCGCACCACTGGAGCTCCAAAATTGAACCTGCCCCAGAGGAATGAAAGATAGTAAGTTCTTTTTTTAATTTTTAAAACATATTTTATTTATTTATTTTTAGAGGGGAAGGGAGGAAGAGAAGAGAAACATTAATGTGTGGTTGCTTCCACGCACTCTCCACTGGGGACCTGGCCTGCAACCCAGGCATGTGCCCTGACTGAGAGTCGAACCTTTGGTTTGCAGGCCAGCACTCAGTCCACTGAACCACACTGGCCAGGGTGATATTAAGTTCTTTATCAAAGAAGACATTTAATCTGAGGGTGAGAGATCACCTGGTAGAGATGATTTAGAAATTGTAACTAAATTGTAATCTAGGCCTCTAAAGTTAGTTAGGCAGGTAGCCTAGAACAATATGCTGCTCAAAGTGTGGTCCACAGAGCAGTACCTGCCCATGAACATATGTTACCAGGCAGCAACACTCTAATGGCAGAAATTGAGAATAAACGCTTACAAAATGTTACAGCAATTTGGCAAAAATAATTTCTCTTTTGAAGCTAATAATAACACTATGAACTTATACTTTGTATGTTTTTCTTTAATTTTTAGTGATTTATAGTTAATGTATTTTACTAAAGTTACAGTCTGTGGTAGATTGGAATATTTGAAAAACAAAACCCTGCCACTTCTCCAAGATACTTTGTCAAGCTCTGGAACAGCAAATTCAGGATTACTACCTGGTAGTTTGTTATAATGTAAAACCTCAGGTGCCATCCCAGATCCTCTGAATCAGAATTAGCATTTTAACAATGTCCCCAGGGAATTCTTTTGCACATTACAGTTTGGGAAGCACTAGCTAGATGATTTCTGAAGATCTTTAGAACCCTGAGATTTATAGTTTACTTCAAATAAAAAAATCTTCTGAGGTGATAGCCTCCACCTCAGCCTTTTACAGATGGAAAAACTGAGGTACATAGAAAGAAGGTCATGTGTCCAAGATAATTGACAAAACGGTAGAGCTAGGAATAGAACTACTGTTTGCTAGCACCCAAATACGTTTTTCACTCTAGCATACTGCATGCTCACTCTTATTTTACCCAATCCCATCCTGTACCATCATTCAGTGATGTCATTGTTTCATCAGAAAGTATCTCAGAAACAAATTATTCTTCTTCCTTCCAAATACGGTATGAACCTTGAATCACCACTATTTGAATTTTCTCCTTTATAACAATTACCCTTAAACCCTGCTTCTCAAGTCTTCCACCATGCCTATTGTCTGACTGCTAAATGAATGTTCTGGGATTTTAGAAGGACTAGAACCGATTCCTGGTCTTTAGGAAAAGAAAAGAAAGTTTCTTTCTTCCCATCAGTCCACTTGATATCAGACAGCAAGGTTTTCCAAGGAAAAGAACATACATTATCAACCCTGCTTTAGAAAGCTCAATACAATCAGTTTGTGGCTGACAATCAAGAGAATGGGATACTAGACCATATTAATAAAAGTCTAGTCACCAAAATGAAGCAAATGATAACCCTTTACTTGTGATCTTGTCAGATCTGACGCTTGAGGGCAAAGGTGTGATTGCTGCCTTCAACTATGTGAAGAGCTATTATTAAGAAACAAATTTGTTTCATATTATTCCAAAGAACCATTGAATAAAGGTTATAGGAAGACAGAGCTTGGCTTATAATGGAGATCATTTTCTGACAATCAGAGGTTCTCAAAGACAGAAAGAGCCATCTAATGAGCTCTCTGTCTCTGCAAGGGAGTTCAAATAGAAATCAGTCAACGAATTGAATGCTCAGAGCAAATTAAAGAACTGGGTGAATAAATAAAGCTTAATGATCTTTAGCAATCATTCTAGTTCCAAGGTTTTAGTATTCTAAAATTTTCAGTACAGGGTGACCCTAAACTTTCAAAAAATAAGAGCAAGATATGGTCCTAAAAAGAATGTTTTTTTCACTCAACATGAGATGGATGAGGCTTTGACAGTGAAAGGAAAACAAGCTGGCCAAAGAAATCTTTTTGGGCAGTCCCTACAGCAAACCCTATTGAGGATTGCCCGCAATAGTCAGTCACTATGCTCCAACATAAGTTTCTCTTATGCTACACAAAGGTCTGGCTACTACTTTAACCACCCCCCAAATCTTGCCAAGTGGCACCCTACCTACTGTACCTACATTCTCCTAACAGAGAAGGGTCCAAAATTCTCCCCAAGGAGGCAGTAGTACTGCATAGGCAGGAGGCTATGGTGTAGACTATGCATTCTGGAACCAGGTTGTGTGTTTTAATCCCCAGTTGGGACATTTAATTATTCTGTAACTTGGAAAATCTACTTAACTTTTCTGTGCCTCAGTTTCCTCATCAGTAAATCAAAGGTAATAATAATATCTACTTCATATGGTTGATGTAAGAATAATACACATTAAACCTCAGGCCAAGATCCAAACTTACTAAGCAGTCAGCAATATTAGCCATAAGTAATGTTGATGTTATAATTACATCATGGACCCATCACTGTTGAAAACTCAAAAAGCCCCCATCAAGCAACCAGATCCCTTCTCTCTACCAGTTCAGAAAGGCTAAATAAGAGCTTCAACCAGTCCTTGCATAGCTCTAGACATGCAGACTTGCTGACCCTAAATAAACCATATTATTCACAACAGGAATACTGCCTCCTCACCCTGTCTCCCGAAATCCAACAGCCACCCCTCCCCCATCCTCCCGCCTAGGCAACCCTCAGCCACAGAGAAGCAGCAAACTGGAAGCCAGTTCCAGACAAACCACCAGGTGTTTCTTCCCTCCCAAGGACACAGCTGGACCAAATGCCATGTGTGCCAGCATGTTGGGGTAAGGCATCTGAATCCTTGGTCTAGCCTGTCAGCTCAACTACCTGGGATGGGGAGTGGGCAGGCAATGGGGTTTCCCACAGGGTAGCAAGAGAAGCCTCCCAAGTTTGTGAAGCAACTCAGGGTAGGTCTCAATCTGCTTTTAAAGGAAGCAATTATTAACAACTTTCTACTTGCTTGCATTTGGGGGACGTAATAGGGAGACAGGAAAAGGAACTGCATGGTATTCTTCTTTCTCATTTCCAGCAATGAGAAGCAGCTGCAGAGAAAGAGTTAAAGGAGAAAGGAAGCTCCAGCTATTACTCCATCTCTGTGCCTAGGGCTGTCTGGAGGGTCATGACAGTGCTGTCTGCTCTGGCTAAGGGCCATAGGATGGCTTTCTGCAGCAGCTAAGCCCCCCCCCCCCCAAGCAATTTGCAAGGTCAATGCTGACCTGCTTCCAAAGAACAAAACAATTCAGTGACAATGAAGCAAATCGCGCATACACCACATCACAACACCCCCTCCCTAAATCAGGTTTTACCCCAGCGCCTTCCTGCCCAGATGCAGACTCTGTGCTTCCACTAGCTCCACAGGGAACCCAGGATAGCATAACAGCTGCAGAGCATGTCTCGCCTTCCCCGACCAACCCAAGAAGACTCTCAGTATGGGGGAGAGATGCTATCGCTAAAGAAGACCTGAGGCTGGGGGAGGGGGAAGGAGGGACATCTAGGTTTCTTACCAAGCGCCACAGTCACCTCCCTGAAGTGGACAGAAGAAAAGGATGAATTAACTGAAATAAGTTGGAGGTAGAGCCCTCACAGAGCTCTGCTTCCTCTTCTCTTTCTCTGGGTCTCTATTCTGGTCCCTCTCTCCTCTGTCTCTCTGGTTTGCTTGCTGGCTTGCGCGCGCTCACGCTCTCCCTCACCCTCCCTCTCCCTCTCTTCCTCTCTCCTCCCCCTTTCTCTCTCTCTCTCTCTCTCTCTCTCTCTCTCTCTCTCCCCCCCCACCTTTCCCCTCCCTCCTTCTCTTTCTTCTCTTCCCCCCTCTCTCTTCCTTCCTTCCTTCCTTCCTTCCCTCCCTGTCCCCTCCCCCTTTGCTGGCCTCGGATTCACCACTGAGCACACAGCTGTGCTGGGGCTCCAAATACAGAGCTGCAAGGCTTTGGATCTGTGGTTGTTTTAGGAAAGACTAAAGTAGTGTTTTATTCCTTAACGTATCCAGCAGAGAAATCGAGGGAAGCTCAAAGAGAAGGGGAGGAGCAGAGGAAGCAAGGGGAAGAGAAAGAGAGCAAAAGAGTAAAAGCGAACAGAATAAAGGAAGTATGGATTACCTTAGCTGATGTGTGATGCTTACTAAGCTGCTTCAGGGCAGAAAAGTGGTCTCTATCCCTTACACCTTTATGGACGTGCGTTCTTAGCGAAGGCTCCAAATAAAGGTTTGACAATCCTGTCTGTTAACATTCTATATCTGAGGACAAAAATGGGTTTTAAAAAATCGTGCATCAAAGATTGTCATTCCCACCCCACACTAAGACAAAAGGAGGGTTCAGCCACATTGATCCACCAATGACCTAAAGGCCACCCCACCCCCAACCAAGTAGAATTGTGAACCCAATTCAGAACTGTCAGCTGGAGCTTCCCTTCAGGCAAAACAGAAAAGCTGCAGAACCACAATGCTTTCCTTTAAAAAAAAAATGATGGGAATATGTGTACATAAGTGTGTGAGCCTACATGTGAGTTTTCACAAGGGGAAAGAGGCGGGGGAAGAAGGAAATTAATTAATTCAAAGTATAAAATAATTATATTCTCATTGGGGTACAATAAATAAAACCCGGGCATAATAACAATGCAACAAAGGGTAGAAAGAGACCTACACTAAGAATAAAATAAAGGAACTTAGGTTTGAGTTCTCCCTCTGAAAAACCACTGTTACCTTCAAGTCATTTCTTCAATCTGTCCCTCATTATCTCAATGGCCAATGAATGGTGATGGATATAGATAATATTGAAAGACCCCCTTTGAACTTAACAATCAAGACTCTAAGGCAGGAAAATCCCAGGTGAAAGAGGAATTGATCTATAGAGAGTGAATATACAGACTACCAATTTCAAAGTTTCTACAAAGGTTAGTACCCAAATTGGACCCCAAATCACACATGACAGACATTCCATTTTGAGTGTTTCAGGGGTAATATGAATATGAGCATATGTGTAAAAATCTGCTCCTATCAAAGAGTTCAGCTTCCACCTGCATATAATGATTAGGATTAAAGGTTTTTTTAATAAAACCCCTCATGATTTGTTTTCCAGCACATTTAGTCAGAGAATCAAAATGGTCATCAAGGTATCTGGCTGAATGTGAGTTACGTTGTGTGTGTTAAATAAGAGCACTGGCCTCAAAATACATACAGTGACTAAGATACAACAGGCATTTAAAATTTTTCCCACAGTATGCTATTTCTGTCTAAACTATTATCCTATTGGGTCCCTCCCCCCCAAAAAAAAACAACTTCTTAACACTCTCTTATCCTATTCAGTGAGACACATGTACTACAGCTACATACTTCTTCAAAAGCATATACCCACCATTGAGTAGAGAGAGAGAAACAGGGATCCATAGACTCAAAGTCCCTGAGCTGAGAGGACTCATAAAGATAACCATCACATTGTACAGAAAGAGAAGCTGGCCCACAGAAAAAATTTAGTTTGTCATAGTGACTAAATAAAGACCAGCACCGAGACTGATGGCCCCAGGTGTAGTATTTTTGTGTATCAAAGCAACATGCAAGTGTATATAAAGCAAGTTTTTATGTGAGCACATAGATAAGCACACTCCTTCCTGCAGAAATATGCATTTTGTGTGTACATTTGCTTACATAGGTTGCTTCCAGTACTTCGCTATTGTGCTGCTATGAACATTGGGGTGCATAGGTTCTTTTGAATTGGTGTTTCAGGATTCTTAGGGTAACATCCATTGAAATGAACAGATTAGCAAAATGGCAAAGCAAAATAGTATGAACTGGCTAAGGTTGCTATATTATTTCCTAGGGCTGCCATAAAAAATCTGTTGGCTTAAAACAACAGAAATTTATTTTCTCACAGTTCTGGAGGCCAGAAGCCTCACATCAAGATACTGACAGGGCCACACTTACCCCAAAAATTATAGAAGGAGAATTTTTTCTTGCATCTTTCACATTCTGGTGGTGTTTTGCATTCCCTCACTTGTAGAAATGTCACTCCAATCTCTGCCTCAGTCTTCAAATGATCTCCTCCTTTGTGTCTCTAGGTGACCTAATCTCCCCATCTTTTCTATTATAAAGAGACCAGTCACTGGATTTAGGGCCCACCCTTAAATCCAGGATTATTTCATTTCAAGATCTTTAGCTAATTACTTCTGCAAAGACTGCACATCCAAATAAGGTCCATCCTTAGGTTCTGGGTGGGCATGATTTGGGGGGTCACACTATTCAACCTACTACAGTGAATGGCCAAATTTTTTTCCAAATAAAGACACTAAACAAATAAACCCTCTAGGGGACAATAATTTTTTAAAGAAAAGATGTTGCCCTGGCTGGTGTGGCTCAGTGAATTGAGTGCCAGCCTACAAACTAAAGGGTTGCCAGTTGGATTCCCATTCAGGACACATGCCTAGGTTTCAGGCCAAGTTCCCCAGTGCAGGGCATGGGAGAGGCAACTACACATTGATGTTTCTCTCCCTCTGTCTCCCTCCCTTCCCCTCTGTCTGAAAATAAATAAATAAAATCTTCTAAAAATAAAAAATAAAGAAAATATACTTTAATACAAAGAAGTTAAGTGAAAACACTCTCATAACAAAAATTATTCTTTAAATTACACAATTTTAGCTCTGTGAAAAATTACTAGCATTTTCATAAATGTTCTCAGTTCACTGCAACCACAGAAAAACATTATGAGAACCACTTCTGGTAGCACTGAGGCAGTCTCTATCAAAACAAAACTGCTGCAGATAAAAATAATAAACTCCAGACAAAAAAATAAAACAACAGTCTGAATGCATTGAAAAGTAATCACAAGCAGGCATAATTAGAAGAGAGTTGACAATTGCAAGAAAGAAACAACACTAGGTGAGTTTCCCCCTTTTTATAGGAATTTTTGCCTGAGGGCAGGCCCCAAGCCAAAACAGCAACTAAAACTCTAGAGAAACTACAAGTAAGTATTGCAGCTGGCTCTCCAGAAAAAAATAAATAAAAGCCTGGTTTGTAGCATTTCTCAATTTCCACAGTGTAAATACTCCCACCATGGCCAATTCTATCAATATGATGAACTTGAGAAGAGATGTGCACAGTTGGCTCTCACAGGCCAGGGCTCATACAGTTCTAGTGGCTTCAAGAGCCAGCAGACAGAATTCAGGTTGACCCCTAAAACTGGAATGTGATGAGAGAAATCTAAGAATGGATAGAATTATAAAGTGGGAGACCCTAATTCTATGTAAAAACTGTCCAAATCTTTGATAGAACCATAAATTATGCATGCGGGGACAGAATCCCAAAAACCTAAATGAAACTGACAGAATTAGAGTTTTCAGTGCTGCCCACCATAAGGGATAATTTAGAGTTTCACTTAAGCCATATTAACTGCCTACTAAAACAAATAAACAGAAGAAATACTCTACAGATAAATAAAAGAATATAAAGATCCTACATTCACAAAGTTCAGGGTACACTCCAAGATCTGTAGGAAACAAACAAGAAACAAGAAAATATTACCTATATTCAAGAGAAAAGGCAATCAATAGAGATCAGCCCTAAAATGGACCAAATGTTAGAATTAATGAAAAGGATTTTAAGTTATTTATCATAACTATACTAATAGATGTAAATTAAAAATACACTTTTAATAAATAAACTACTGAAAAACCATAGCACAGAAATAAAAGCAATTTGAAAGAATCAGACACAAATTCTAGAACTGAAAATTAAAATATCTGAAGTAAAATTCACTGGGTGGGCTTAACAGCATATTTGAAATGAAAGAAGAAAGTAAATTACCTTGGAGACCAATTAATAGATATTATTCAATCTGAAGCACAAAGAGGGAAATAATTATAAAAGATTAACAAAGTCTCAATGATCTGTTGGATATTATAAAAGTTCTAACATATATGTAATTTGAGTCCCAGAGGCAAAAAACAAAATAAGAAAAAAAAAGTTGAAAAATAATGCCCAAAATATTTCCAAATATAATGAAACAAATATTATAGATTCAAGAAGCTCAGTGAACCCCAGGTACAATACAACACCCAGCTACACCATTGCTAAATTATTGAAAATCAACTATAAGAGGAAAATCTTGAAAGAATAAAAAAACGACATACTGAGGGAAAAAAATTGCAATTGACCGTTGACTTTTCATCAGAAAATGATATCTTTAAAGTGCTGAAGTTTAAGAAAAAAATCTATCAAGATTGACTTTTACATCCAGCAAAAATGTCCTTATGAATAAAGGCAAAATAATGACACTTTCAGATAAGTGAACATTATGCCAGTTTGTCACCAGCATATTTATAGTACCAGAAATATTACAGAAAATTCTTAAGCCTGAAGGGAAAAAAAAAAAAAAAACAGATGAAAAGCTCAATCTTCAGGAAAGAATGAAGAACTTCAGAAATGGTAATATATATATAAATATAAAATAATACTTTCTCTTAATTTTTGATATATATGAGTTTAAAAGAAAAATAACATTGTAATATACAGTATATAATGTAGATAGAATAATACACATGACAAAAAGAAAAAATGAAAGAGGGGCAACCATAAGCAGAATGATACATTGGAAAGGTCTTTATATTTTACATGAGGCAATACAATATTGACTCTAAGCAAACTTCTAAAAGTTAAGGGTGGACTTCCAATTCCTAGTTCCCCATGTAAGGGACTTGGAAATCACCACTCCACCCTAACAAGTGAACCCAAAACAAACTGAAAAACACAACTCTTGGATACATAAGAAAGTTGAAGACACAGGGCAAACCGCTGCCTCCAAGACTGGAGAGACACAAAGGCAAATACAGGGAATCACAACTTACCACAGAAGAGACTTGCTAGCTGAAACTGCCAGGGAACCCAACATGAGGCTAGGAAAACATGAATTGTAATTGATGAATTGCTGGAGGCTCAGTGTAGACAAGTATAAGGGAGAAATTTTCCAGGGAGATCCCACAATAACATGAGGTTTACCTCCAGAATTAACCAGGTTCACACAATAAATGTTAAAGAAAAATCCCCTCATGCTTCTTGTGGCAGGGGAGTGGCAAAGGAACCACTTTGAAATACACCAGATCACTGTTTTTCTTAACAAGTTCTGCCTACAGCAGAACTAGTTAATCAGAGCCCAACCTGCTAGTGTAATATCAAAGTGTAACTGATCTTGGAGCAGGGAAATACCCAACTCTAGTTACCTCTGTTCTTTTGTGCGAGAGAAGGAAAATACTCAGCTCCAGTCCAATCTAGCCACCCTGACCTAACAAAGAGGGGGATAAAGTACTGAGAAGCATCGTCAAGTTCACAGTACAGAGACAGGAGCTCAATAAAGATTGAAACCTAATCAGAGGAATATATAACACTACTCCTAGCCATACACCTTACCACCACATTACTAAAGGCCTATATAAAGCAGTTCCTTATACCCAGAACAGAATGTCCAAATATTAAGAAAAAATTACAAAGCATGCCAAAGGCAAAAAAAAAAACAAAAAAAAACAGAAGAGACAGAGAGAGTATTAGAAATTGGCATGACAAGGATGTTAGAATAATCAGACCAGGAATTTAAAGCAACTATGATTAATATGCTAAAAGCTCTCATGGATAAGTACAGAGCATGCAAGAAAACATGGGCAATGTAAGTGGAGAGATGGGAATACTAAAAAAGAATCAAAAGAAAATGCAGAAATCAAAAACACCATAACAGAAATAAAGGATGCCTTTTGTCCAGCTTATTAGTAGACTGGACACAGCTGAGGGAAGAATCTCTGAACTAGAAGATATAGCAATAGAAAACTCCAAAATTGAAAATCAAAAAGAAAAAAGACTGAAAAAAAAAAAGAACAGAAGAGCTAAGGATTTGGGACAACTACTAAACTTTGTAATATATGCACAATTGGAATACCAGATGAACAAGAAAGAGTAAGGAAGAGAACAAATATTTAAAACAATAATGACTGAAAACTTCCCCCAAATAATGTCAGACACCAAAACATAAACCCAGGAGCTCAGAGAAAATCACACAAGTAAAATGCCAAAAACCTACATACAGGAATATCATTTTTAAACAGAAACATCAAGGACAAAGAAAAAACCCGGTATTAATTACTACAGCTTATAGCATAGAAATCAGGCAGTGTGATGCCTCTGGCATTGTTCTTCTTTCTCAGAATTGCCTGGCTATTCAGGGTCCAAAATTCTAGGATTGTTTTCTATTTTGTGAAAAATGCCATTGGAAATTCTAGAGGAATGTCATTGAATCTATGAATGACGTTGGTTAGTATGGCCATTTTAACATTAATTCTTCCAAACCTTGAATACAGGATATCTTTCCATTTGTTTGTGTTTTCTTTCATTTCTTTTGTCAAAGTCTTATAGTTTTCATTGTAGAGATCTTTCACTTCCTGGGTTAAATTTATTTCTAAATATTTTATTGTTTTTGATGCTATTATAAATAAAATTGTTTTATTTTTTCAGATATTTCATTGTTAGTGTATAGAAATGCAACTGATTTCTGTATGTCAATTTTATATCCTTAAACTTTAATGAATTCATTAATTAATTACAACAGTTTTTTGGTTGAGTTTTCAGAATTTTCTCTTTTTTTAGATTTTATTTATTTTATTTTTTTTAGACAGAGGGGAAAGGAGGGAGAAAGAGAGGGAGAGAAATATTAATGTGTAGTTGCCACTTGTACGGCCCCTACTGGGGACCTGGCCTGCAACCCAGGCATGTTCCCTGACTGGGAATCAAACAGGTGACCCTTTGGTTCACAGGCCAGTGCTCAATGCTATCAGCCACACCAGCCAGGGCCAGAAATTTCTATATATAAGATTATATCATCTACAAATAATGATGACTTCCTCTTTGTCTACTTTTTGGATGCTTTTTTATTTCTTCATCTTGCCTGGCTGCTCTAGCTAGGACTTCTAATACTATTTTGTTTTATTTTTTATAGTTTAATATATTTTAATAGCAAACTTACAGGAACAGCACAGAAGACAGACAACATTAAAAACATACTTGCATATAGGACAACTCAGTTAGAAAAGTATAGTGAATGGATGGAATCTACTGTATAATAAAAATGCTACAAACACCGTTTAGTTGCAGGTTAGAGAGCCTTTGTCTTGTTCCTAATCTTAGAGGAAAAGCTTTTAATTTTTTATTGTTGAGTATGATGTTAACTGTGGGTTTCTCTTACATGACCTTTATGATGTTCAGGTACCTTTCTCCTGTACACAATTAATTAAAGGCTTTTTAAAGAGAGAATGCTGTATTTTTTTCAAATGCTTTTTCTGCACTTATTGAGATGATCATAAGATTTTGATCTTTCATTCTATCAATGTGGTATATAACACATTGATTTGTGTATGTTGAACCATCCTTATATCCCAGGGATAAGTTTCACTTGGTCATGGTGTGTGATCCTTTCAATGTATTGTTGAATTTGGTTTGCTAATATTTTGTTGAGAATTTTTGCATCTATATTCATCAGGGTACAGGGTATAGTTTTTCTTTTCTTGTGTGTTCTTTTCTGGGTTAAAGATCAGGGTAATGCTGAGCTGATAAAATGAGTTTGGGCGTGTTCCCTCATTTTAAATATTTTTGTCAAACCCTTGGCAATCATTGAGTTCCTATTAATGCAGTTTTTTTTAGAGTCCAAATATAAGTGAGATCATACAGTAGTTGTCTTTCTCTGCCTGATTCTTCCACTCAGCATAATGACCTGGAGGCTCATCCATGTTGTCACAAATGTCAGTATTTTCTTCTTTTTTTCATAGCTTAGTAATATTCCATTGCATATACACTACATTTTTTATCCATTCAACCATCAATGGATATATAGCTATTGTAAATAATTCTGCAATGAAAATGTGAATGCATATAATTGATATGACTTAGTGTTTTGATTTTTTTCAGATAAATACCCAAAAGGGGAATTCATGAATCATATGGTAGTTCCATTTTTAATTTTTTGAGGAACCTCCATACTGTTTACTATGATGGCTGTCCCAATTTACATTCCCACCAACAGAGCAAAGTGGTTCCCTTTTCTCCAAATCCTCTTCAAAACTTGTTACCTCTTGCTTTTTTTTTAATAATAGCCATTTTAACAGATATGAGTTCATATCAAATAGTGATTTTGATTTGTATTTCCCTGAAGATTTTTTTATGTAAAGCACCTACTCATGCACCTGTTAGCCATTTGCATGTCTTCTTTGCAAAAATATTCAATTTCTTTGCCCAATTTTAATTGGATTATTTGTTTCATTTTGTTTTTCTATTGAGTACAATGAGTTTATAAACTGCTTTGGATATTAACCTGTTTTGAGATATATGGCTTGTAAGTATTTTCTCCCATTCTAGAGGTTGCCTTTTCATTGTGTTTATTGTTTCTTTTTCTATGCAGAAGCTTTTAAGTTTGATGTATTCCAATCTGTTGACTTTTGATTTGTTGCTTGTGCTTTTGGTGTCATATAAAAAAATCATTGCCAATCCTAATGTCAAGGAGCTTTTTCCCATGATTTCTTCTAAAAGTTCTATGGGTTCAGGTCTTACATTTAAGATTTAATTCATTTGAAGTTAATTTTTATGAATGATGCCAGATAAAGGTCCAGTTTCATTCTTTGCATGTGAATATCCTGTTTTCCAATGTCATTTATTAAAGAGACTCTCCTTTCTCCAATTAGTATTCTTGGCTCCCTTGTCAAATATTAGTTCACTGTACATGCATAATTTTATATCTGGGGTCTCACCTGTGTTTCATTGATCTATGTGTCTGTTTTTATGGCAGTATTATACTGTTTTGATTGCTATTAGTTTGTAATATAGTTTGAAATCAGGAAGTGTGATGCCTCCAGCTTTCATATTCTTTCTCAGAATTGCTTTGACTATCCAGTAAGTTTGGTGGTTTCATACAATTTTTAGAGGTGTTTTTTTTTTTGTTTTTGTTTTTTT
Source organism: Anoura caudifer (assembly GCA_004027475.1). Classification (NCBI taxonomy): domain Eukaryota; kingdom Metazoa; phylum Chordata; class Mammalia; order Chiroptera; family Phyllostomidae; genus Anoura; species Anoura caudifer. The sequence continues at coordinate 25,506 of PVKU01006945.1, forward strand.
TTTTTTTTTTTTTTTTTTTTTTTGTTTTTTTTTTTTACTATTTCTGTAAACAGTGCCATTGGGATTTTGGTTTTGATGCTATTGTAAATGGAATTCCTTTACTTTTATTTTTTAAAATTTATTTATTGTTGTTCAGTTACAGATGTTCCACCTTTTTCTCCCTATTGCTAACACCTCCCCATCACCCCCTCCCACAGTCAATCACCCACATAAATGGGATTATTTTCTAAATTACTTTTGAAGGTTGTTCATTTTCAGTATATAGAAATAAAACTGATATCTGTATGTTGATTTTGTATCTTACAAGTTGGCTAAATGTATTTATTAGCTCTTTTTTTACTTCCTTAAAAAATATATTTCAATGATTATGCTATTACAGTTGTCCCATTATTTCTCCCCTTTATTCCTCACTGCCCTGGTACCCACCTCCAAACATCATTACTCCACCTTAGTTCATGTCCACAGTTCATACACATAAGTTCTTTGGCTTCTCCATTTCCCATGCTATTCTCAACCTCCTCCTGTCTATTTTGTACCTACCATTTATGCTTCTTATTCCCTGTACCTTTTCCTTCATTCTCCCCACTGATAATCCTCCATGTGATCTCCATTTCTGTGAATCTGTTCCTGTTCTAGTTGTTTTCTTAGTTCATTTTGTTTTAATTTTTCTTTTTTTAGGTTCAGTTGTTGATAGTTGTGAGTTTGTTGTCATTTTACTGTTTGTATGCTTGATCTTCTTTTTCTTAGGTAAGTCCCTTTAACATTTCATATAATAAGGGCTTGGTGATGAGGAACTCCTTTAACTTGACCTTATCTGGGAAGCACTTTATCTCCCCTTCCATTCTAAATGAGAGCTTTGCTGGATAGAGTAATCTTGGATGTAGGTCCTTGCCTTTCATGACTTAGCTTACTTCTTTCTAGCCCCTTCTTGCCTATAAGGTTTCTTTTGAGAAATCAGCTGATAGTCTTATGGAAATTCCTTTGTAGTTAACTGTTTCCTTTTCTCTTGCTGCTTTTAAGATTCTCTCCTTATCTTTAATCTTAGGTAATATAATGGTGATGTGCCTTTGTATGTGCTTCCTTGGGTCCAACTTCTTTGGGACTCTCTGAGTTGCCTGGACTTCCTTGGAAGTCTATTTCCTTTGCCAGATTAGGGAAGCTCTCCTTCATTATTTGTTCAAACAAGTTTTCAATTTCTTGCTCTTCCTCTTCTCTCCTCTGGCACCCCTGTATTTTGGATCTTGGAATATTTAAAGTTATCCAAGAGGTTCCTGAGCCTCTCCTCACTTTTTTTAATTTTTGTTTCTTCATTCTGTTTGAGCTGAATGTCTATTTCTTCCTTCTTCTCCAAACTGTTAATTTGAGTCCCAGTTTCCTTCTCTTCACTGTTGATTCCCTGTACATTTTCCTTCATTTCACTTTTCATAGCCTTAACTACTTCCTCTGTTTTGTGACCATACCCAACCATTTCTGTGAGCATCTTGATTACCAGTGTTTTAAACTCTGCATCTGATAGCTTGACAATCTCTTCATAGCTCAGTTGTATTTTTTTCTTGAGTTTTGATCTGTTCTTTCATTTGGGCCATATTTTTTGTGCCTATTCCATAGTAAGGGGTAGAGTCTTAGGCATTCACCAGGGTAGGGCAACCCACATTGCTGTGTTGTGGTGCTCTATGTGGGGAAGGGGTCAGAGGGAACAATGCCACTTGCTTGGCTTTCAGCTGGCTTTCAGTCACTTCCCCTGCTTCCCACAAGCAAATTGAGTCCTTCTGGTGGTGATTCCAGGGTGGGTGGTTTTGTGTACATTCTATGACCCTTTGGGTCTCTGCAACAAACTCTCCTGTGAGGCTGGGAGTTTCCCCTGCCACCTCGACCCCCACAGGTTTTTTCAGTCAGAGGTTTTGAGACTCTATTTCCCTATGCTGGAACCCTGGGTTGAGTGGTCTGTCTTGCTCCTCAGCTGTTCTTCCCAGTTTATCTGCAGGCAAATGTGGGACCACCTGCTTGGCCAGCCACCACCTTGCTGTGAGTCCTCTCCACCCTGGCTGTACATCTCTGCCCCTCCTATCAGTCTGGATGAATGTTTCTTCTTCAACCACTTGGTTGTTGGACTTCCATACAGTTCAATTTTCTGGCAGTTCTATTTACTTTTTGTTAAGTTTGTTGTTGTCCTTCTTTTGGTTGTGCAAGGAGACAAAGTGTATCTACCTACACCTCCATCTTGGCTAGAAGTCTGTTCATTAGTTCTAACATTTTTTTGTTGAAACTTTAGGATTTTCTATACATAAGATCATGTCGTATGTAAATGAGAAAATTTAACTTTTCCTTGACAATTTTGATGACTTTTATTTCTTTTTCTTGCTTACATGCTCTGGGAAGCACTTCCAGTACTATGTTTGATAGGAGTTGTAGATAGTGAGCACACTTGTCTTGCTCCCAATCTTAGAGGAAAAGCTTTCACTTTTCCACCATTGAGTATTATGTTATTTGTGGTTTTCTCATACAGGTAGGAAAAAATAGGTTTATAGTTGTTCATATGGATAATACAATAATTAATAAATAATAGTACAAGAATAAACTCCATGTTTCATGTACTCAGAACTGTAAACTTACTTTTGCCTAATACTGTATATCATTTTTATTATGTTGAGGTACATTCTTTCTAAACCTAGTTAGTTGAGATTTTCTATTTTAATGTTGAATTATTTCAATTGCTTTCTCTAAATTTGTTGAGGTTATATTGTGATTTTTATCCTTTATTCTATTAATGTGGTTATCACACTTATTGATTTGCATGTGTTGAACCATCTTAGCCTCCAAGTGATAAATCCAACTTAATTATGGTGTATGACCTCTTTTAATATACTGTTTTATTATGTTTTTTAGTATTTTTGGAATATTTGCATCTATATTACTCAGATTTTGGTCTATCGTTTTCTTTTCTTGTAGTATTTTTATCTGGTGCTGGTATTATTGTATTGCTAGTCTCATAAATGAATTTAGTAGTGCTCCTTCATTTTGTATGGCATGTTCTATATGTGCCTTTTGGGGCTATTTTGATCTATTTCAGCTATAGTGTAATTCAACTTTGTTGTTTCATTATTGATTTTTTCTGTCAGGATCTATTCAATATGGAAAGTCCTCTACAATTATTTTATTACTGTCTATTTCTCCCTTGTGTTCTGTTAATTTTGTTTTAAATATTTAGATGATCCAAGGTTGGGTGCATATATACTTACAATTGTTACATTCTCCTCATTAATTTACCCTTTTCTTACTACATAGTGATCTTTGCCTCTTGTGCTCAATTTCATCTGAAAGTCTATTTTATCTTGTATAAGTACGGCCACTTCTGAACTCTTTTGGTTACCATTTTCATGGATATCTATTTCCATCTCTTTTTTTGAGCCTATATGTGTCCTTAAAGTTGAAATGCTTGTATAGGCAGCATAGACTTGCTTTTAAAAAAAAAATCTATTCAGCAGCAATGTGTCATCATAATGGAGAATTTAATCCATTTATATTTGAGGTAATTATTGATATATAAGGACTTAATATTGATACCATATTGTTTTCTAACTATTTCATAGTTCTTTTGTTCCTTTCTTCAACTCCTACTGTTTTCCTTTATGATTCAATGATTTATGTAGTGATATACCCTGATTACTTTCTCTTTCTTTTGTGCATCTTCTGTATGTTTTCACTTTGTGGTTACTATGAAACTTATGTAAAATGTACTATCAATTTAATAGTCTATTTTAAGCAAATAACTTGGCCTGCATATACAAACTCTACTCTTTCACTCTCCCACACACATTTTATATTTTTATTTTTAAAGATTTTCATTTATTTTTAGAAAGAGGGGAAGGGAAGGGAAAAGAGAGGAAGAGAAACATCAATGTAAGAGAGAAACATTGATCAGTTGCCTCTCTTATGCTCTCCCTTCTGAGGACTGAATCTGCAATCCAGTCATCTGCCCTGACTGGAAATCGAACCAGTGACCTTTTGCTTTGCTGGATGATGCCCAGCCAAATAAGCCACATTGGTCAGGGCTTTTTTATATTTTTGATGTCACAAGTTACATATTTCACATTTTGTATTCAGTAAAAAATTAATCAACTATATTTATTTTAATATTTTTGTCTTTTAATATTTATACTAGAGTTAAAATTATTTATAAATAACAAAAAAATTGAAAAACACTTGAACAGATATGGAATAAAACAAGACATATAAATACACACAAATGGTCAATAAACACAGAAAAATGTTCATCAATAGTTATTATGGAAAGTCAAATTAATGCTGTAATGAAATGTCACTACACATTCACTACAATGGATAAAAGATCAATTTATATTCACTGTTGGGAAGTATGTAAAGCAAATGGAACTCTCATACATGGAGGGTGGAATTTTAAAATTCTACACCCATTTTGAAAAATCCTTTAGCAGTTTTTCATAAAATTTAATATATGCCTATGTCTACAGTTCAGCAATCCTATTCATGAGCATGTAATCAATAAATAGGAAATCATATTTTCACAAAAACAATTGCATAAAAGAGCTCATAGCAACTTAATTCAAAGTAACAACAATGGGGTAAAACAAAATTCATAGCAATAGAATGAATAAACAAACTGTGGTATAGTCATACAGTGGAGTTCTAATCATTATTAAAAAGAACAAACTACTGATAAATACAACATATATAGATCTCAACAACATGACACTGAGTGAAAGATATGATACACATTCCATTATTCCATTTTTGTAGTGCAGCAACAAGTAAAATTAATCTATAATAAGAGAAGTCCCAACAACACTCACTTTCAGGGTAGAGTGACTGGGAGGGGCACAAAGGGACTTTCCAGAATAATGGAGTCTTTTTTTATCTCAATCTGGGTGATGGATAAATGACTACATCCTTTTATTAAAATTCACCTTTTTGTTTAAGATTTTTGGTTTTGCTATATGCATATTATATCAAAATAAAGCACTATTAGTAAATAAAAACAAAAGGCTCACCTGAACATTACTATAAACTATTAAAGAAATGCAAACTAAAATTTTCCACAGAGAAAAATAAGCCAAAATGGCTTTCCTTCAATTTCTACCAATCATTTAACAAGGAAGTGATTACAATCTAGTAAAATGTCTTCCAAAATCATTTTATGAGCTAGCATAACCTTGAGATCAAACCTGATATGGTCTATATGATCAAATAAAATTACAGGCCATCATGATTCATGGTCATGAATGAACAAGTCCTAAAAAATGTTCATAAATTATCTCCAACAATATATAAACACCCTAATATATCATGACCTAGTTGAGTTCATCCCAGAAATACAATTCTGCTAAAAAATTAAAAAATATAATTTACCCTATTAACATTTTATTGTTTTTAATTTCATAGATCTTTTTCTTTTTTTATATATGACTTTTTTATTGTTGTTCAATTACAGTTGCCCCATTCCCTCCCATTACTCTCTCCTGCCCTACCCATCCACCACCTCCCACATTCAATCCTCCTCCCACCCCACTGTCTATGTCCATGGGTCCTTTATGCATGTTCCTTGATGACACTTCCCCTTCTTTCTCCTAGCATCCCCTTCCACCTCCCTTCTGGTTCCTGTCAGTTTGTTGTTTATTTCTATGTCTCTGGTTCTAATTTGCTCACTTGTTTGTTTTGTTTATTAGGTTCCACTTCTGGGTGAGATCATATGGTATTTGTTTTTCACCGCCTGGCTTATTTCATTTACCATAGTGCTCTCCAAGTCCATTCATACTGTTGCAAAGGATAGGAGTTGCTTCTTTCTTTCTGCTACATAGTATTCCACTGTGTAAATGTACCAGAGTTTTCTTATCCACTCATTTACTGATGGGAACTTAGGCTGTTTCCAGCACTTGGTTACTATAAATAATGCTGCTATGAACACTGTGGTGCATAAGTTCTTTCAAATTGGTGTTTCGGGATTCTTAGGGTATAATCCCAGCAGTGAAACTGCCTGGTCAAAAGGCAGTACCATTTTTAGTTTTCTGAGGAAATTCCATACTGTTTTCCACAGTGTCTGCACCAGCCTGCATTCCTACCAACAGTATACTAGGGTTCCCTTTTCTCCACAGCCTCTCCAGCACTTGTTTGCTGATTTGTTTACAATAGCCATTTTGACAAGTGTGAAGTAGTATCTTGTTACCTCATTAACATTTTAGAGTAAAGCAATATTTAGATTATACAATCATAGGAAAAAGCATTTGATATTCATTCTTTCCAAAAATAGCAATCAATGACTACAAAAGGACTTTCTTAATATGATACAATGTATCTACAAAAATACTGAAAATATGATACTCTTTATATTAAAATAATTTTCTTTGACATTGGGAATATGATACATGGCTGAGATCATCACTACTATTCAACATTATAGTGGAAGTCCTAGTCAATTCAATACATTAAGAATAAAAAAGGAATAAAAACATAAAGGAAAAGAAGCATAGATTTTTCAGGCTTCTGGCCAAAGTGAAGCATAGATACATATGCTTCACTTCTTCATGCACCCAAAAGAAGGATAACAACCAGATCCAAGATGGCAGAGGAGTGAACGGAAGCTACACTTACCTCCTCCCAGGACCAATCTGGAATTACAACTAAATTGTGGGGAAATCACCCAGAACAATCAACTAAGCAATAGCGAGAAAGAAGCCTTATAATCATGGACAGGCAGAAGTACCAGCTTCAGCACAATGTGACTGGTAAGGAGTGCCATGTAGATGTGACAAGGCTAGATGGGCACCCACAGGCAACAGCTAAAGCACTGGAGGGATATTGAAGCAGCTGGCCACATCCTCTTGATAAGTATTGGGTCTAAACCCTAAGCTGGGATCCCTAGCCTAGAGCACCGGAGAGCAAAAAGGACACAGATAACCCTACAAAAAGTGGCAGGGTTGCTCTCTGACAGAGGTGGATGGTTACAGATGCAAAGAGCCATTTAAAGGGACAATGCATAAATTTATATTTGAAGCCACTTACCTTGGGCTCTGGCAAAAGGGAGGACAGAGTGGGCTAGAGACAGTTGAGGAGAGACTGGGGACAGAGACTTTAGAGAGAGAACTGAGAGAGTAGACACTGGGATCCCAGTGCTCAGTCATCCCCCATACTGCAGCACCCATCATGGTCAGGCAGACCACTCCCCTCCAACTGGCATGAGCCTGAGAGAAGCAATAGCCCCACCCCTAGAAGGGACTCTGCTGAGGCCCTGTGCTGCTTAAAAGCCTGACTGCTGAGTGCAGTGATTAAATTAACAATGGAAGGAGTCAGCCATAGACTGTGGACCCCTGGTAGTCTCAAACAGGGCTGCCTAAGTTCAGATGGGATCACCACCTGACATCACCAGAGGCAGATCCAGAAAGAAAAAAATGGTGGTAAATACTAGATGCTACTGAGATGAAATACACCATGGTCTCCTCCATGATTTGTGGTATTTTCTTTCCTACATAGCTTTTTAACATTCATTTCTTGTCCTTCAAGTTTATGCTTATTAAGTCACTAGATTTTATCCTATAGTTTGTTTCAATTCACATAGTTTGCCCCTCCCTCTCTTAGCCCATTTTATCTTCCTTCCTCTTATAATTTTTGTTCTAAATTTGATTTTCTCCCTTGCTACAACTTGTTTCCATTCCTCACTCTTACTATTTCTCCCCTGTCCAGCCCTCAAAACCAATCTTCTTCTCAATGGTCATCTTAAATTCTTTTCCTGCTGTTAAACTACCTGTGTACTCTCTCCATCCTTAGCAATTTTTGCTCATTGGTTGTGGATAGGGTAGTTGTTGCATTTTTTTCAATTTCATCTCTAGATCTCCACTGTTAGGTGGAGAAACCGGATGGACAGTGAGCTAAGTAGAGCAAGGTTTATTAGCGGGGAATAAGAGGAAAACTGGAGCCAACCAAGGGAGGTTGGGACTTGCTCGGTTGTTCTTAGATCGGGGTTTTTAAATGCAAAGTCCTGCAGTTGGGGTATCAGAGTCTGATTGGCTAGAGCTGGTTGCTGGGTGAAAGCTGCACCCTGTTATGTCAGATAAGCTGATCACAGACCCTAATCTTCCTGGGTATGGTCTGCAGGCAGCTTCCCACAGAGCCATTTTCTTGCCTGGTGATTTTCATTCCCCCCAGGCCTGCCTAGATCTAACATCCACTAATTTTGTATTTCAAACCTCAAATTTTACAGTTTGTGTCTCCAACTCCTTTTGCATCTCAAATTTTAATTTTGACCTTTCTTATCCTGTAATTTTTCCTTTTTTTCTCTTTCATCCTGCCATTATTTTTTCCTCTTTTTCTTTCTTTTCCATTTCATCTCAAATTTTAATTTTTCCATGGCTTAGCCTGGTTTTTGTTCCTCACTCTTAATATTCTCTCTCCTTCTATCATCTCAAAATCACTTCTCTTTCCACTAGACATTTCTTAAGTTTCTTTCTTTCTTTCTTTCTTTCTTTATTTATTTATTTATTTATTTATTTATTTATTTTTTTCTCTCTTATTCCCATTCTACATATATTAATTTTAGCTTATTTGTTATTGACATTGCTGTGGTAGATCTTTCCAATTTCCTTCCTATATTTTTTATTATTTTCCCTTTTTTTCTCTCACTTTATTTTATTTTATTTCCATTTAAACCTAATACTATAGGCTTCATTTCTTTTACCCCATTTTGCCTCCTACTTTCCCTTTTTAATTTATGATATAAATTTTACTTTCTTCACATTGCTCCAATTCCCTACTCTTATTAGTGCTCCTCCCTCTATCCTCTCAAACTCATTTTCCTTTCAGATCATATCATATTGGCTTTCCTTTCTTATAATACTCGTAAACTCCTTATACCCTTATTAATACTGTTTCATTTGCTGCTGATAGTGGAGTTGTGGGTGGGACCCCATATTATTTTTACAGGGGTGGGTTTGTTTACTGGTCTTTGTAGTTTTGTACTGGCAGCACCTGCAAAAGAGCATACAGGATGTGGTGGGTGGAGTGACCCAAAGTCAACCAGCTTTAGGAAAGCTGACACACCAAAAATGACCCAACAAAAATCAAAACCCAATTACAACCAGAGAGCACACATAAATGGCAAAAGAGCATCACAAGAGCATCAAGTTCAAGAGAAGAAGAGGGTTGCACCAGTGAATCACATAGGACTCCTACTATGGAAGTTCACACCACAAAGACTAGAAGTCAAAACCAATCAATTTAAGAAGCAGAAGCAAAAAAGAAGTCTCACAAGTAATAGGAAGACAAAGAAACAACCCCCAAAGAAATGGAAAGGAGGAATCCCCAGAAAGAGTGCTAAATGAAATAGAGGCAAGTAAACTCTCAGGCACTGAATTCAAAACAATGGTTGTAAGGAAGCTCAATGAGCTCAGTGATAATTACAAAAGCCTAGAGGGAAGTTAAAGGAACTTACTGCAAAATACATCAGTATGAAAAAGGACATAGAAACTATCAATAAGAGCCAGGAGGAAATGAAGAATACAATTTCTGAACTGAAGAACACAGTAGGAGGAATTAAATGCAGGCTAGATGAATCTGAGGATCGAACCAGTGAGCTGGAGGGCAAGGTAGAAAAAGATTCCCAGACAGAACATCAAAATGAAAAAAGATTCAAAAAAAGAATGAGAGGGTTTAAGGGAGCAGTGGGATAACATAAAACATAATAATATCCATATCATAGGAATATCAGAAGGACAAGAAGAGGAGCAAGGGATAGAAAACTTATTTGAAAAAGGAATGATGGAAAACATCACTAATTTGATTAGAGAAAAAGTCACATGAGTCCAGAAAGCACAGAGGAACCCAATCAAAATGAAGCCAAAGAGACCTACTCCAAGATCAATAATTAAAATGGCAAAATTCAAAAAAAAGAGAGAAAATCTTAAAGGCAACAAGGGAGAAACAGGAAGTAACATACAAGGCAGCCCTGGTAAGGCAAGCAGGTGACTTCTCAGCAGAAATATTACAAGACAGAAAGGAATGGCAAGAAATATTCCATGTAATGAAAAGGAAAGGCTTGCCAACCAAAACTACTCTACGCAACAAGGCTATCAATAAAAATGGAAGGTGAAATAAAGAGTGTTTTGGACAAAAGAAGGTTAAAAGAATACATCTCCACCAAACTAGCACTGCAAGATATGCTAAAGGGACTGCTTTAAGAAGAGGAAAAACTATATAGAGAGAGGAACACGAGTACAAAAGGAATAAAATGTCAATGAATAAGCACCTATCAATAACCTTAAATATAAATGGATTAAATGCTCCAATCAAAAGACATAGGGTAGCTGACTGAATAAGAAAACATGACCTGCACATATGCTGCCTACAAAAGATCCACCTCAGAACAAAAGACCTACACAGACTAAAAGTGAAGGATTGGAAAAAATATTCCAAGCAAACAGACAGGAAAAAAAAGCCAGGGTAGCAATACTTATATCAGACAAAATAAACTTCAAAACAAAGGCCATAAAAAGACACACAGAAGGACATGTCATAATATTTAAGGGAAGAATCAATGAAGAAGAAATACATATTGTAAACATATATGCACCCAACAGAGGAGCACCCAAATGTATTAGGAAATTCTTGGAGGGCTCCAGGAAAGATATAGACAGCAGCACAATAATAGTAGGGGATTTTAACAACCCACTGTCAAGAATGGACAAATCTTCCAAAGAAAATATCAACAAGGATATTGTGGCACTGAAAAATACCCTCAATCAAATGGACTTAACTGAATATATATATAACCTTTCATCTCAAAGAAGCCAAATACACATTCTTTTCAAATACACATGGAACAGTTTCAAAGATAAATTACATGATAGGACATGAAATGAGCCTCAACAAACTGAAGAAAATTGAAACCATATCAAGCATTTTCCACAAATAACTCAAGAACACTCAAATTCATAGAGATTGAATAGCATGCTATTAAACAATGAATGGGTCAATAATGAGATCAAGGAAGAAGTAAAAACGTCTCTGGAAACAAATGAAAATGAACACACAACAGTCCAAAACTTATGAGACACAGCAAAGGTAGTCCTGAGAGGGAAGTTTATAGCAATACAGTCCCACCTACAAAAGGATAGAAACATTTACTGTAAACAACCTAACCCTGTGTCTCCAAGAACTGCAGGAATCACAGCAAACAAAGTGCAGAGCAAGTAGAAGGAAGGAAATAATCAAGATCAGAGTAGAATTAAACAGCATAGAGACTAAAGCACAATTGTAAGGATCAATAAATCCAGGAGCTGGTTCTTGGAAAGCATAAACAAAATTGACAAACTTTTAAGCACACTCATCAAGAAAAAAAGGGAGAGGACCCAAATAAACAAAATCAGAAATGAAAGAGGAGAGATTACAACTGATACCCCAGAAATACAAGGGTTTCTGAGAAATTACTATGAAAAACTATGTGCTACAAAATTTGAAAACCTGGGTGACATGGACAAATTTCTAGAGACACATAATCTTCCAAAATTGAATGAAGGAGAAGCAGAAAGCCTGAAGACACTGATAACAGCTAGTGAAATTGAAACACTAATGAAAAACTCCAGGCACACAAGAGCTTAAGACTGGACGGTTTCACAAGAGAATTTTACAAAACATTTAAGCAAGAGCTAACCCTCACCCTTCACAGACTGTTACAAAAAAATCCAAGAGAGAAGACTTGCAAACTCTTTTTATGAAGCCAGCATCATCCTAATCCCAAAACCAGATAAAGATACAGCAAAGAAAGAAAAGTATAGGCCAATATTGCTCATGAACATAGATGCTAAAACCCTCAACAAAATATTGGCAAACTGCATCCAGCAATACATTAGAAAGATCATACACCATGACCAAGTGGGATTTATCTCAGGGATGTAAGAAAGGTACAATATCACAAATCAATAAACATAACATATCACATACAAAAAGGAAAGACAAAAAACACATTATCATATCAATAGATTTGTAAAAAGCATTTGATAAGGTATAGCACCCATTTATAATAAAAACACTCAGCAAAGTGGGGATAGAGGGAGGACACCTCAACCTAATAATGACCATATATGAGAAACCTATAGCCAACATCATACTCAATAGGCAAAAACTAAAAGCTTTCCCACTAAGATCAGGAACAGGACAAGGATGTCTACTTTTACCATTTGTATTCACCATCGCACCAAAAGGCCTAGCCACAGTGATCAGATAAGAATAAGAAATGAAAGGCATCCCAATTGAAAAGGAGGAATAAAACTGTCATTGTTTTCAGATTATATGATAGTGTGCATAGAACACCCTAAGACTCTACCAAAAAACTACTCAACCCAACAAGTGAATATGGCAAAGCAGCTGAATACAAAGCCAATATTCAGAAATTGAAGTCATTTTTTACACCAACAATGAAACATCAGAAAGAGAAATCAGGAAAAAAATCCAATTTGCTCTAGCAACAAGAAAAATAAAGTACCTAGGAATAAACCTAATCAAGGAGGTAAAAGACCTGTACTCAGAAAACCACACAACACTGAAGAAAGAAATTATGGAAGAGTTGAAAAAATGGAAGCATAGACCATGTTCATGGATTGGAATAATTAACATCATCAAAATATCTATACTACCCTAAGCAATTTATAGACCAATACAATCCATATTAAAATACCAATGACAAGCTCTGGCTGGTGTAACTCAGTGGATTGAGCATGGGCCTGAGAACCAAAGGGTTTCTGGTTCGATTCCCATTCAGGGCACATGCCTGGTTTGCGGGCCAGGTCCCCATGGGGGTGCACAAGAGTCAACCACACATTGATGTTTCCGTCCCTCTCTTCTCCCTTCCTTCCCCTCTATCTAAAATTGAATAAAATATTTTTAAAGATCCCAGTTATAATACATTAAAAAAATCTATTCCAAATGTTATATCAGAAAGTACCTCTGAAAGTACATTCCAAATTCAGGATGGCAGTCCTGGGAACTTTATCTTTTAGATTATATAGCTGAGGCATAAAATTGATTGTTGCATACCATGTTTGGTATAAGTTTGTGTTGATGTTTCTCTACTAAGAACTCTTTTTAAGTGTGGTATTGTAGCACCTTTTACAACCAAACTAAACTTAAACAGTTCCAAACTGTATATGCTGTATGAAAATTCTCCTCTCAATGGGTTTCTTATTTCTATGTGGAATTGTATATCTTGCAGTGTCCTGTAAATAAAGATTAAATTCTTTTGTTTTAGTTTTTATTTAGAGAGAGGAAGGGAAGAAGAAAGAGAGGGAGAGAAACATCAATGTGTGGTTGCTTCTCACATGCCCCCAACTGGGGACCTGTCCTGCAACCCAGGCATGTGCCTTGACTGGAAATCGAACCAGCGACCCTTTGCTTCTCAGGCCTACGCTCAATCCACTGAGCTATACCAGCTAGGGCTAAAGATTAAATTCTTTAAAAATCTATGCATGTATTACTCCAAATAAGAGGTCATGAAAGCAACAATCCTCTAAAAGTAGAGAAAACAAGATAATTTTCAAAAATCATCATTTTAAAGGTACTGGACAGTAGTAGAAACAACAAGGATTAAATAAATTAACGTTCCAAGGAGAACACTTTTCAAAAGTGAATTTACAATCCCCAATTGTTTTTATCCTCTGGAAAAAGTACCAACTCTGAGAAAAGGATGAGAATCAGGATTACCCAAGCAACAAGCCTCCACTGGAAGAAAGAAAAACCAACAAAGCTTTTAACAGTTTGATAGGGCTAGTTGACAAATTGAAAATTTGATATGACTTAAATGCTGAGTAGATTTCTCATACCAGACATTGGGTAATTTCTAGTACTGCACAAGAATATAAGGAGCGAGGTCAAATACTTCTAAAAGGTAAAGTGAAATTTTCAGCAACCACCTAGTTCTTAGGAAACAGACATGTACTAGGATTTGAAGTTACAGGAGGCTGCAAAAAGTGAATGGCAGATTGGGATCTTCCACAGTCTCAGGGATTTAAAAGCAAAAACTCAGCAAGTTTTACATCCTAGAAAAGACGAGAAAACCAGAAGTAGACTGAGTTTTACTAAAACTGCAGTCCAGCCCTCATTCAGATGAATATCTAATTGGTTTGAGATAAGCATCCCCTTAATTTATCTGACTAAAAGGAGAAAGGTAGAACTCTAGAATATCTCATCTAGAGCCTCTATGGGTCTTTTATATATGTTGTATGACATGCAATGAAAGATTATTAGAACCACTACATATCTATTAGAATTGCCAAAATATGAACACTGACAACAATTATTGGCAAGGATGTGTAGCCCTGGAACTATCATTTATTACTGTTGGGAATGCAAATTGGCATAGCCATCTTGGAAGATAGATTGAGGGTTTCTTACAAAAACTAAACACACCTTTACCATACAATCTAGTGATCACATTCCTTGATATTTACCCAAAGGAGCTAAATACTTATCTGCAAACAAAAACCTACACACAGATGTTTATACCAGTTTTATTCATAATTTTCAAAACTGGAAGCAATGAAGACGTCCTTCATAAATAGATATGTAAATAGTGGTATATCCAGACAATGGAATTTTACTCAATGCCAAAAAGAAATGAACCATTAATAGACATGGAGAAAACTTAAATGCATATTACTAAAAGAAGCCAATCTGATCAGTCTACATACTATACAGTTCCAGTTGTATGATGCTCTGGAAAAGACAAAACTATGGAGACAATAAAGAGCAATAGCTGTCAGGGGTTTGGGGGGTAAGGATGTAGAATAGGTGGAGCAGAGAAATTTCAGGGCAGTGAAACTGTTCTGTATGATATTATATTGGTGTATACATGTCATTATATATTTGTTCAAACCCACAGAATGCACAACATCAAGAGTGAACCCTAAAGTAACCTATGAACTTTGGATGATGATTATGTGTCAATCAGTGTAGGTTCAATGATGATAACAAACATACCACTCTGGCAGACTATGTTGATAATGGGGAGGCTGTGCATGATTGGGTACAGGAGGTATGTGGGAACTCTCTGTACCTTTCAATGTTGCTGTGAACCTACAACTACTCTAAATATAAAGGGTATTAAAATATTATAATAAAATGGTAGAGATATGCAAAGAGTTAAGGCAATGTGATATATACAGCAAGAAAAAAGATAAAGAGATTCAAAAGTACAGATGATCTGGATATAAAATGATCAGAAAATTAAAATTAACTATAATGAACATTAAAAAGAAAAAAGACAAAGATAAAAGAATAAACACATTCGACTGAAAATTTAGTTAGTGAAATCTCTGACATTTACTTACTTAAACATATTTTATTGATATGATATTAAAGATGTCTCAATTTTACCCTTTTGCCCCTGTCCACCCAGTACTACCATTCCCTCTAGCAATGCCCCCTAGTTCATGTTCATGAGTAATGCATATAAGTTCTTTGGCTACTCCATTATCTGTACTGTTCTTTTTATTTATGTTTTAAATATTTAATTTTTTTAGAGAGAGGGGAAATGAGGAAGAAAGAGAGGGAAGGAAACATCAATGTGTGGGTGCTCCTCCCATGCCTCCTACAGGGGACCTAGCTCACAACCCAGGCATGTGCATGAAAATCAAACCAGCGACCCTTTGGTTTGCAGGCCAGCATGCAATCCACTGAGCCACACTAGCCAGGGCTATACTGTATTTAACACCCTCCTCTCTATTTTGTACCTACCAATTTGTGCCTTTTAATCCTTGCATCTTCCCTCTCACTCTCCCCTTTCCCCCTTCCCAATGATAACCCTCCAAATGGGCTCCATTTCTATGATTCTGTGCTGGTTCTACTTGTTTACTTAGTTTGTTATTTGGATTCAATTATTGATAGTTGTGAATTTATTACCATTTTATTTTTATATAACCTTTTATATCTATATTTTACCATTTGTTCCCCTTATACATATTCCCCCCAGCAATCACCACACATTGACAATGTCCATGAGTCATTTTTTTCTTTTTGTTCAATCCCTCAACACCCTAACTTCCCCTCCTCACCCACTAGCTGTGCTCTGTTCCTCCATCTATGAGTCTGTCTTTGTCTTGCTTGTCAGTTTGCTACAGAATAGATGGGGGTGTGGGGCTGAACAATATACTATTACCAAAAGGACCCCCCTTTTTCTCTGGGGCTTCCTCTCCTGTTCTAGTTTTGCTTTGCTCCCTGCCAGAGGAAAGACATCTCTCAATGCCAGAGACTGGTGAAAAGGGAAGGAATTATTATTTATTTAGAAGTTATACAGACTAAAGTTCTTTAGAATATCTGCAAATGCACACATTCCTTCCTTCTCCCTCTGTCCAGTTTGGGGTACCGTATCTCATGAAAGAAGTAGAAGTCCGTGATTCAGGCTACTGGCACCATCCATGTGGCAAAAAGGGAGCACTTCCAAAGTTGCATGGTCCTGACTCTCGCCCAAGCTTTATGGTACCCACTCCACCAAAGCCACGTGTTCCCTGAAAGCTGCCAAATGGCTGTCACACCTGAGTTTAAATACCACCGCCAATATTCCTCTGCATCCTCATTTCTGGCTCCTCCCACAATTGGCCACACCTACCAACATTCTAGGCAGGTTGTGGCCCTGCAGTGTGGAGCCAATCGTCTTCAAGCTCTTCTGGACCCCATCACAAATCTCTATTTGGGGCCCCCCTCTTGGCTGCACCCTGTTACAAGTTCAGTTTGTTCATTACACTGCACATATGCATAAAATCATATGGTATTTGTCTACCTCTGACTGGCTTATTTCACTTAACGTAATGTTCTCCAGGTCCATCTGTAATGGGGTGCAGCCAAGGGAGGACCCCAAATAGGGATTTGTAATGGGATCCAGAACTCAGTGTCCAGGAAATATTAGGTATATATATATATACCTCCTCATCCCCACAAGTCTGAGCTTGGGGATGGGATGCATGGAGCAGGACCATTGAGAGTAGTTTTGAATAGCAACAGTTTTGCAGATAACCTCTAGAATGGTCACTTAACATATCTATAACCTTTAACTGGTTTCATGGATATGTTAAACAGCTGTGGCCATGCTTTGAGCCAGGGGGATGGGAGTGACTCCAACCCATAATGTAACTGGGAGGCAACTCCCCCTGGTTACAGAGCCTGGGTAAGAGTTTGGAGATGATTCACTCCACACCACAGGGCCACACTTGCCTTGACTTACTATGGCATCCCAATAAAGCTAGAAAAATACAGGAATGCTGGCACCTGTGGCCAATTGTAGGAAGAGTAGGAAATGGTGCAGCAGAGGAAGATTAGCACTGTGATTTAAACCCAGGTGCAGCAGCCATGCGGTGTCTTTTTGGGACAATACAGCTTGGGCAGAGAAGAACCACAGACTTCAATTTCTTTTCTGAGATATGGTACCCTGGACTGGGCAGAGGGGAAAGGAAGGACTGTGTGCATTTGTGGGTATTCTAAAGGACTTTCGAATCTCAATGAAGGTATTAAATCATTACTCTTAAGTTTATACAACTCTTTGAATAGATAATCCCTTTCCTTTTCACCAATCTCTGGCATCAAGAGACATCTTTCCATGGTGGTGGGCAAGGCTAACCTACTACAGGGTGGAGGACCTCTGGAGCAGAAGGGTGGGTCCATTCGGCAATAGTATATCATTCTGCACCCCCCAGTCTGTTCTGTAACACATCCACAATGTTGCAAAGGGTAAAGTTTTCTTCTTTTTATGGCTAAGTAGTATTCCATTGTGTAAATATCCCACAGTTGTTTTATTTACTCAACTATTTATGGACACATTCAGCTGTTTCCATATTTTGGTGATGGTAAATAATGCTGCAATGAACATAGGGGTGCTTACGTTCTTTTGTATTAGTGTTTTGGGATCCTTTGGATATATTCCCAGAAGTGGGATTGTTGGGTCAAAAGGCAGATCCATTTTTAATTTTTTGAAGTATCTCCATACTGCTTTCCACAGTGACTGCACAAAATCTGCATACCCACCAATATTACAAAAGTGTTCCACTTTCTCCACATCCTTGCCAGCACTTGTTGTTTGTTGATTTATTGATGATCGCCACTCACTCTGACAGGTGTGGTTTTAATCTGCATTTCTCTGATGATCAGTGATGTTGAACATCTTTTCATATGTCTATTGGCCATCTGTATGTCCTCTTTAGAGAAGTGTTTATTCAGGTCCTTTGCCCATTTTTTAAATTGGGTTGGGTTTTCTTTCTTTCTTTCTTTTTTTTTTTTTTTGGTGTTGAGTTTGTAAGGTGTTTTTTATTGTTGTTCAATTACAGTTGTCCACATTTTCCCCCATTACTCTCCCCTCCCCTGCCCACACCTCATTTCCCACATTTAATCCTCCCTCCCACCATTGTCTTTGTCCATGGGTCCTTTACACTTGTTCCTTGATTTGACCCTTCCTCTTCTTTCCCCCATTACCCCTTCTCCTTCCTCTCTGGTCACTGCCAGCTTCTTCTTTATTTCCATGTCTCCTATTCTATTTTATGTGCTCATTTGTTTTGTTGATTAGGTTCTACTAATAGGTGAGATCATATGGTATTTATCTTTCACTGCCTGGTTTATTTCACTTAGCATAATACTCTCCAGTTGTATACATGCTGTTGTGAGGGGTAGGGGTTCCTTCTTTCTTTCTGCTGCATAGTATTCCACTGTGTAAATGTACCACAGTTTTTTACTGATGGGCACTTAGGCTGTTTCCAGTACTTGGCTATTGTAATTAATGCTGCTATGAACATAGGGGTGCATAGATTCTTTTGAATTGGTGTTTCAGGATACATAGGGTATAATCCCAGCGGTAGAGTTTTGTAAGTTCTTAATCAGGTATATTGGCGAATATGTTCTCTCATTCTGTGGGTTGTCTTTTCTTTTTTTGATGATTTCCTTTGCTGTGCAAAAACTTTTTAGTTTGATGTAGTCTCATTTGTATATATTTTTAATTTTATTTTAATTGTTGTTCTTGAACATTTTTCTGTCTTTTACTCCCATCCCAGCCCACTGCCCCAGCCCTCCCCAGCTCCCTCCCACTTCCACTCCACCTACTTTTTGTCCATGTGTCCTTTATACTTGTTCCTTTAAACGCTTCACCTTTTCCCCTGAAATTCCCTCTCCTCTCCCCTGTGGTGACTGTCAGCCTGCTCTCAATTTCAGTGTCTTTGGTTATATTTTGCTTGTTTGTTTTGTTGATTGGGTTCCTGTTAAAGGTGAGATCATA
This sequence comes from Anoura caudifer, assembly GCA_004027475.1. Taxonomy (NCBI): domain Eukaryota; kingdom Metazoa; phylum Chordata; class Mammalia; order Chiroptera; family Phyllostomidae; genus Anoura; species Anoura caudifer. The sequence continues at coordinate 44,773 of PVKU01006945.1, forward strand.
CGGTATTTGCCTTTCACTTCCTGGCTTATTTCACTTAGCATGATGCTCTCTAGTTCCATCCATGCTGTTGCGAAGGGTAGGAGCTCCTTCTTTCTTTCTACTGCATAGAATTCCATTGTGTAAATGCACCATAGTTTCTTGATTCATTCATTTACTGATGGGCACCTAGGTTTCTTCCAACACTTGGCTATTGTAAATTGTGCTGCTATGAACATTGGGGTGCAGAGGTTCTTTTGGATTGGTGTTTCAGGGTTCTTAGGATATAGTCCTACCAGTGGGATTGTGTTGGGAACCATTCTGCCTGGTTTCAGGAATTGTAACCCCCCATAACTAGCCTGAGTGAACGACCTTCATACTGTAAGCCACTAAGGAGACAAAGCTTATCTCCCTGGCAGGAACACTGCTTCTGCTTCATCCATAACTGGCCCCAGTGTGTGGTCAGTTAGCCAATGATGAACAAGATTCTCTCAAGGGAGGGGTCACCTAAGCCAGGCACTACAACTTGGAAGGCCCTCAAGGAAGGACTTAGGCTACAGCAAAGAGTGGGTGATGGACCCTCGCCCCCTGGCTATTCTGACGTAGCCTGAGTACTCTATCAGTCTGGGAAAAGTTTTCCTTATCTCTGGCTTCCTGGATCTAATTAACTTAAGCCTGAAACTATGATGGAGGGCAGTGCAGCCTTGCGCTGGCTAGAGCAGCTCCCCAGGTAATTGGGCATAAGAAAGAATTCATAAAGCCCTGTGAAACCTGCTTTGCTAAGAGTGCTCTCATTTAAATGATAAGGGTCCAAGGAGGAAGTGAGATTGTCTCCCAAACTTTTGTAACCCCTTAGCTGACAGACCCTGGCTCAATTAAACACTAAGAGTTCTTTGAAATGTTATTTATTGTTTGATCCTTGCCGCCTGACATTAATTGATAAACTTTACCTGTGTCCCTGTGTGTTATGAACAAAATAAAAGCCATCAAGGAAGGGACTCTGGGCCCTTCTCCTTTGAGAGATTGGCTAATCATGTCTTGGTAGTTTTATTCTCATCTGCAGCAGATGGATGGTGCTCTGTGGGTGGAGCCCCTCCACAGAATTGCTGGGTCAAAAGGTAGATCCATTTTTAGTTTTCTTATAAAATTCCATACTGCTTCCCACAGTGGTTGTACCAGTCTGCAATCCCACCAACAGTGCACTAGGGACCCCTTTTCTCCACAACCCCTCCAACACTGTTGTTTTGTTTATGATGGCCATTCCAAAAGGTGTGAAGTGGTATCTCATTGTGATTTTAATTTGCATCTCTCTGATAGCTAGCAATATTGAGCATCTTTTCCAGTTTCTCTGGATTCTCTGTATGTCCTCCTTGGAGAATTGTCTGTTCAAGTCCCTTGCCCATTTTTTAATTGGGTTGCTTGTCTTCTTAGAGTGGAGTCATGCAAGTTCTTTATATATTTTGGAGATTAAACCCCTGTCTGAGGTATCACTGGTAAATATGTTTTCCCACACAGTTGGTTCTCTTTTTATTTTAATACTGTTTTCTTTAGCCATGCAGAAGCTTTTTATTTTGATGAGATCCCAATTGTTTGTTCTTTCCTTTATGTCCCTTGCTTTAAGGAACATGTCAGTAAAAATGTTGCTGTGCGAAATATCTGAGATTTTCCTGCCTATGTTCTCCTCTATGACTTCAATGTTGTCACAGCTTATATTTAAATCTTTTACTCACCTTGAATCTATTTTTGTGTATGGTGTAAGTTGGTTTTCGAGTTTCATTTTTTGCACATAACTGTCCAGGTCTCCCAACACCACTTGTTGAAGAGGCTATTTTTACTCCATTTTATGTTGCTGCCCCCTTTGTCAAATATTAATTGACCATAAAGACTTGGGTTTATTTCTGGGCTCTCTGTTCTATTCCACTGGTCCATGTGCCTGTTTTTATGCCAGTACCAGGATGATTTGATTACAGTGGCCTGGTAATACAGTTTGGAATCAGGTTTTGTGATCCCTCCTACTTTACTCTTCTTTCTCAAAATTGCAGCAGCTATTTGGGGTCATTTATGGTTCCATATAAATTTTTGAAGTGTTTGTCCTATGTCTGTGAAATATGCCATTGGTACTTTAATAGGTATTGCACTGAAACTGTAAATTGCTTTGGGTAGTATAGATATTTTGATGATGTTAATTCTTCCTATCCATGAACATGGTATATGTTTCCATTTGTTTGTGTCTTCCTTGATTTCTTTCTTCAGTGTTGTGTAGTTTTCTGCATACAGGTCTTTTACCTCCTTGGGTAGATTTATTCCTAGGTATTTTATTTTTCGTTATGCTGTATCAGATTGGATTTTTTTTCTTGATTTCTGCTTCTGCTGTTTCATTGTTGGTATACAAAAATGCCTTTGATTTCTGGATATTGACTTATATCTGGCTGTTTGGTCAAATTCATTTATTAGGTCAAGCAGCTTTTTGGCTGAGTCTATAGGATTCTCTATGTACACTATAATGTCATCTGCAAAAAAATGATAGTTTTATTTCTCCCTTTCTGATTTGGATGACTTTTATTTCTTTTATTTTTTTTTTGTCTAATCGCAGTGGCTAAGACTTCCAATGCTATATTGAATAGAAGTGGTGCAAGTGGACAACCTTGTCTTGTTCCTGATCTTTGTGAAAAAGATTTTTTTTTTTTGCCCATGGAGGATGATGTTGGTGGTAGGTCTCTCATATATGGCCTTTATTATGCTGAGGAATACTCCCTCTATTCCCACTTTGCTGAGTGTTTTTATCATAAATGGGTATTGTACCCTATCAAATGCTTTTTCCACATCTATTGATATGATCATGTGTTTTCTGTCTTTCCTTTTGCTTATGTGATGTATTACATATACTGATTTGTGAATATTGAACTGTCCTTGCATCCCTGGGATGAATCCCACTTGGTCATGGTGTATGATCTTTTTAATGTATTGTTGGATGCAGTCTGCCAATATTTTGTTGAGGAGTTTAGCGTCTGTGCTCATCAGCGGTATGGGCCTGAAGTTTTGTTTCTTTGCTGTGTCTTTATCTGGGTTTGGGATTAGGATGATGCTAGCTTCATCAAAAGACTTTGGGAGTCTTCCATTATTTTGGATTTTTTGCAATACTCTGTGAAGGATAGAAGTTAGCTCCTCCTTAAGTCCTTTGTAGAATTCTCCTGTGAAACCATCTGGTCCAGGACTTTTGTCTGTCAGGAGTTTTCTGATTACTGCTTCAATTTCATCTACTGTTATTGGCCTGTTCAGGTTTTCTGCTTCTTCTTCATTGAGTTTTGGGAGATTATATTTTCCTAGTAACTTCTCCATTTCACCTAGATTTTCAAATATCTTGGCATACAGTTCTTCATAGTAATTTCTTACAATTCTTTGTATATCTGTGGTATCAGTTGTAATCTCTCCTCTTTCATTTCTGATTGTGTTTATTTGGGTCCTCTCTTTTTTTCTTGATGAGCCTGCCTAAAGGTGTGTTGGTTTTGTTTATCTTTGCAAAGAACCAGCTCCTGGATTCATTAATCCTTAGAATTGTGCTTTTAGTCTCTATGTCATTTAACTCTGCTCTGATCTTGGTTATTTCCTTCCTTCTCCTTGCTCTGGACTGTCTTTGTTGTTGTTCCTCAAGTTCTTATAGGCATAGAGTTAGGTTGTTTGCTTGAAACCTTCCTATCTTTTTTAGGGAGGCCTGTATCAGTATGAACTAGTGGGGTGTTAAAATCCCCTAGTATAATTGTGTTGCTGTCAATATCTTTCTTGAAGTCCTCTAAGATTTTCTTTATGTATTTAGGTGCTCCTATGTTGGGTGCATATATATTTATAATGTTCATGTCTTCCTGGTGGATTCTTGCCTTGAGTATTATGAAGTGACCTTCTGGGTCTTTCTTTATGGCTCTTCTTTTGAAGTCTATTTTGTCTGAAATGAGTATTGCTACCGCGGGTTTTTTCCTGTCCATTTGCTTGGAAAATCTGTTTCTAGCCCTTCACTTTGAGTCTGCGTAGGTCTTTTGTCCTGAGGTGGGTCTCTTGTAGGCAGCATATGTGTGGGTCATGCTTTCTTATCCATTCAGCTACTATATGCCTTTTGATTGGATCATTTAATTCATTGACATTTAAGGTTATTATTGATAGGTACTGATTCATTGCCATTTTTGTTCATGTGTTCCTCTCCCTCTGTCTCTCTTTTCCTTCCTTTCCTTAAAGCATTCCCTTTAGTATCTCTTTCAGAGCTGGTTTGGTAGAGGTGTATTCTTTTAGACTTCTTTTGTCTGGGAGGCCCCTTATTTGGCTTTCTATCTTCATTGAAAGCCTTGCTGTGTAAAGTAATCTTGGTTGCAGGCCTTTGGTTCTCATTACTTGGAATATTTCTTGCCATTCTCTTCTGGCTTGGAGTGTTTCCATTGAGAAGTCAGCTACTAACCTTATTGGGGCTCCCATGTATGTTACTTCCTTTTTCTCCCTTGCTGCTTTTAAGATGCTCTCTTTGTCTTGGAATTTTGCCATTTTAATTATGATGTGTCTTGAATTAGGCCTCTTTGGCTTCCTCTTGTTTGGGACTCTCTGTGTTTCCTGGATTTGTGTGTCGTTTTCTTTCACCAAATTAGGGAAGTTTTCCATCATTACTTTTTCAAATAGGTTTTCTATCCCTTGCTCTTCTTCTTCTCCTTCTGGTATCCCTATAATTCGGATATTATTATGTTTCATATTGTCTTGCATTTCCCTTAATCCCTCTTCATTCTTTCTGAGCCCCTTTTCCTTTTCTTGCTCTTTCTGGGTGTTTTTTTTTTTCTATTTTGTCCTCTAACTCACTGATCTGATCTTCTGCTTCATTGATTCTTCTTTTCATTCCTTCCACTGTGTTCTTCAGTTCAGAAATTGAATTCTTCATTTCTTCTATGGCCTTGTTGATAGTTTCTATTTCCTTTTTCATGTTGATACAGTTTGCAGTGAGTTCATTGTAGCTTCCCTGTAGTTTCTGGTAGCTCATTGAGAGCTTGTGGAGCTTCCTGACAACCATTGCTTTGAACTCAATATCTGATAGTTGAGTTGCCTCTGTTTCCTTTGGCATTCTTTCTGGTGCTTCCTCCTTTCCTTTCATTTGGGGATTGTTTATTTGTCTTCCCATTGTTTGTGATACTCTTCTTGTTAGCCTCAGCTTCTTAAATTGATCTGTTCTGGCTCCTTGGATTTATGGTGTGAACTTCTGTGGTAGAATGCCTGTGAGATTCAGTGGTGCAGTGTCCTTCAGGTTTCCTGATTTTCACAGCTTCCACTGTCTCAGCTGTTGGAATGCCCCCTCTTTGGGTCCAACTCTGTTTTTTTCACAGTTCCAGGGGTTTTTTGTCTCACTTGTGGGTATTTAAAAAGAGAAAAAAAAATGATAAAAGAAAAAAAGAAGAGGAAGGAAGAAGAGATAAAGTTGGAAGGAAAGGAAGAAGGAACAACACAAGAAAGAAGGAAAGAGAAGCAAAAGGATTTGATGGATAAAAAATAAAAATAATAATAAAAATATAATTAAAAAAAAACAAAACCTCTTGCTTTTTTCAAACTGGTCAAAGAGGTTTTTCTGGTTTTTCTGGCTGCAAAGGGCTGAGGGGTGACTGGTATCGCTTGTCTTTCTGTTCAGCACTCAGTCAGCTTTGGGCTACTCTCCTAAGTGCTAGCTGAACACTCTCCCCAGTGCTAGCTGTGCACTTTCCCCAGAGCTACCCCGGTGACTCTCCATGCAGGGCCTTGGATGTGGTTTCTGAGCCTCCTGCAGAGTGCGTACTTTCCCAGGTTTGTGAGTGTGAGCTGAGATATCCTACGGATGGAGGGCTCCCTGGGTTTATGGGTGTGAGCTCCAGATCCCTTATGGGGCACATACATCAACCGGAGTTTACAGGTGTGAGTTCCGCGGGTTTCCTGCATTGCGCATACTCACCCTATGTTTGCGGTATGATCTCCGGGTCTTCCACAAAGCCCCCTCCTCTGGTCGCACGGGTGTCTCCAGTCTCTTGGCTGTCTCTGGATGCTCGGCTGCCTCCAGTCGCAAGGTCATCTCCAGTCACATGGGCATCTCTGGTCACAGGGGCTTCGATGTACACTCCTCCCAGGGCTATGCATCAGTGCTCACAGCCTCTATATGTTTGTCACTCAGACCTTATCTCCCCTCTCTGCGACTTCAAGCAACCACATCTCTCCCAGTGCTGCTTAAACCTTGTTTGGTTGGGGAGGGTGCAGGTGACGTGGTTCTCTCCCTAGATCCCTGTGGCAGATCTGGCGAGCACCGGGCCTAGGGCTTCAGCCACCCTGGTCTCCGTGCTGATACCTGGGCCCTTATTGTCCTGAAGAACTCTCCTTACCATCTGGTTTTTCAATGTCCGCTACAATTTTTGATCTCCTATTTTCACCTATGCTGTGGTACTGTTGGCTGTTTGCTCTGTTCCTCTGTACATCGGTTAGGTTTTTCTCCCGTGTGTAGGGGGAAGTGCAATCTGCTCCCTCCTACCATGCCACCATCTTCCGGGATCCTGTTTATTTTTTCTCTTGTTTCCCTTGCCTGGAGAGATATATCCAATGAATTATGCTATGAGAAGTGTCTGAGATTTTGCTGTCTGTATTTTCTTCTAAGGTTTTTATAGTTTCGGGTCTATCATTTAAATCTTTGATCCTGTTTTAATTTATTCTTGTCTGTGGTGTAAGAAGGTTGTCTACTTTCATTTTTCTGCACACATCTGTCCAAATTACCTAACACCACTTATTGAATAGACTATCATTAGCCCATTGTATGTGCTTGCTTCACTGTCAAATATAGTTGACTATAAAGTTGTGGGTTTATTCCTCTGCTCTCTTTTCTGTTCCATTGATTCCATTGTGATCATGCTTGTTTTTTATGCCAGTACCAGGCTGTTTTGATTACTACGGTCTTGTTGTATAGTTTCATATTAAGTAGTGTGATTCCTCCAACTTTGTTCTTCCTTTTCAGAATCACTGTTGCTAGGTGGGACCATTTGTGATTCTATATAAATTTTTGAAATATTTGTTCTATTTCTGTGAAATACATCATTGGAATCTTGATAGGAATTGCCCTGGATCTATACTTTGCTTTGGGTAGTACGGATATTTTTATGATGTTAATTCATCCTGTACATATACCTGGTATGTGCTTCCACTTATTTGTATCGTCTTCAATTTATTTTTCAGTATCTTATAATTTTCTAAATACAGATCTTTTACATCCTTGGCTAGGTTTATTCCTAGGTAATTTATTCTTTTTGTAGTAATTGTGAATGGGATTGTTTTCCTAATTTCCATTTCTATTAGTTTGCTATTCACATATAAAATGAAACTGATTTCTAGATATTAATTTTGTATCCTGCTACTTTGCTGGATTCGTTTAGCAGTTCTAAGAATTTGTTGGTAGAACCTTTGGCGTTCTCTATGAACATTATGTTATCTGCAAATAATGTTTTGAAAGGACAGTTTTACATTGTCCTTTCCAATTTGGATACCTTTTATTTCTTCTTCTTGTCTGAGTGCAGTGGCTAGGAATTCCAGTACTGTGTTGAATAACAGAAGTGAAGGCAGACTTCCCTTTCTTTTTCCCCATCTTAAAGGGAATGCTTATAGTTTTCGTCTGTTCATTATGGTGATGGCAGTGGTTTGTCATAGATGGCATTTATTATGTTTAGATATGTTCCTTCTATCTCCACTTTGTTGACAGTTTTCTCATAAATAAGTGCTGAATTTTATCATAAGATTTTTCTGTATCTATTGATGTGATCATGTGGTTTTTATCCTCCATTTTTGTTTATGTGGCGAATCATTTATTGATTAATGAATGTTGTACTAACCTTGCATTCCTAGAATAAATACCAATTGATTATGCTGTGTGATCTTTTTGATGCACTGCTGTATTCTGTATTCTAATATGTTTTTGAGGATTTTAGTGTCTATGTTCATCAGAGATATTGGTCTATAATTTTCTTTCTTTGTAGAGTCTTTATCTGGTTTTGGAATTAGGATAATGCTGGCCTCATAAAATGAGTTTGGGAGCCTTCCTTCCTCTTGAATTTTATGAAATAGGTGGAGAAGAAGAGGTGTTAGTTCTTCTCAGAATGTTTGGTAAAATTCACCTGTGAGGACACCCAGTCTAGGGCTTTTGTTCATTGGGAGTTTTTTTATGACTGATTCAATTTCACTAGGTGTAATCTATTTATTCAGGTTATCTGATTCTTCCTTATTTATTTTTGGAAGATTAATGTTTCTAGGAATTCTACCATTTTGTCCAGGTTGTCCAGTTTGTTTGCATATAATTATTCATAATAGTTTCTTAAAATCCTTTGTATTTGTTTGGTATCAGTTAAATTTCTCCTCTCATTTTTTTCTGTTTGAATGTTATATTTATTTAATTTTAAAGTATATTTTATTGATTATGCTATTACAGTTTTCCCAATTTTTTTCTCCCCTTTATTACCCCTCCATCCTGTACCCTCCCCCACCTTTCTGCATTCCCCACCATCTTAGTTCATGTCTATGGGTTGTACATATAAGTTCTTTGACTTTTCTGTTTCATATATTATTCATAACTGCCCCCATCTGTTTTATACCTACCAATTATGCTTCTTATTCCCTGTACCTACCCCCATTTTCCTCTTCCCCTCCCCGCTTATAACCCTCCATGTGATCTCCATTTCTGTGATTCTGTTCCACTTCTAGTTATTTGCTTAGGTTTTGTTTTCATTTTTTTAGGTTCAATTATTGTCATTTTACTGTTCATAGTTTTTGATCAACTTCTACTTCTTAGATAAGTCCCTTTAACATTTCACATATTAAGGGCTTGGTGATGATAAACTTCTTTAACTTGACTTTATCTGAAAAGCACTTTACCTGCACTTGCATTCTAAATGAGAGCTTTGCTGTATAGAGTAAACTTGGATGTAGGTCCTTGCCTTTCATGACTTGGAATACTTCTTTCCAGCCCCTTCTTGCCTGCAAGGTTTATTTTAAGAAATCAGCTGATAGTCTTAGGGGAACACCTTTGTAGGTAACTTTCTTCTTTCCTCTTTCTGCTTTTAAGATTCTCTCCTTATCTTTATTTTTTAATTTTTTTAATTTATTTTAATTGTTGTTCTTGTACAGTTTTCTGTCTTTTTTTCTTCGATAATATAATTGTGATGGGCCTTGGTGTGTGCTTTCTTGGGTCCAATTTCTTTTTTTTCCTTTTTTTTACACATTTATTTTAACTGCTGTTCTACAGTTTTCTGTATTTTGCCCCCATCCAAGACCAAAGCCCCAGCCCTCCCCACCTCCCTCCCATTTCCACCACCACTACTTTTTGTCCATGTGTCCTTTGTACTTCTTCCTGTAAACCCTTCCCTTTTCCCCTGAAATTCCCCCCCCCCCGTGACTGTCAGCCAGTTCTCTATTTCAGTGCCTTTGAATACATTTTGATTGTATCTTTCTTTTGTTGATTAGGTTCCTGTTAAAGGTGAGATCATATGGTATTTGTCTGTCATTGCCTGGCTCATCTCGCTTAGCATGATGCTTTCCAGTTCCATCAAAGCTGTTGCGAAGGGTAGGAATTCCTTCTTTCTTTCTGCTGCATAGAAATCTATTGTGTAAATGTACCATAATTTTTGATCCATTCATTTACTAATGGGCACCTAGGTATCTTCCAACACTTAGCTATTGTAATTTGTGCTGCAATGAACATTGGGGTGCATAGGTTCTTTTGGATTGGTGTTTCAGCTTTCTCAGGATATAATCCTAGCAGTGAAATTGCAGGGTCAAAAGGTAGATGCATTTTTAGTTTTCTGTGGAAATTCCATATTGTTTTTCATAGTGCTTGTACCAGTCTGCAATCCCACCAACAGTGTACTAGGGTCCCCTTTTCTCCACACCTCTCCAACACTTATTATTTGCTGCTTTGTTTATGATGGCCATTCTGACTGGTGTGAAATGGTATCTCATTGTGGTTTTAATTTGCATCTCTCTGATAGCTAGTGATACTGAGCATCTTTTCATGTGTCTCTGGATCCTCTGTATGTCCTCCTTGGAGAGGTGTTTGTTCAAGTTTCTTGCCCATTTTTTAATTGGGTTGCTTGTCTTCTTCTAGTGAAGTCATGTAAGTTCTTTATATATTTTGGAGATTAAACCCTTGTCTGAGGTATCATTGGCAAATATGTTTTCCCATACAGTTGGTTCTCTTTTTATTTTAATACTGATTTCTTTAGCCATGCGGAAGCTTTTTATCTTGATGAGATCCCATGTGTTTATTCTTTATGTCCCTTGCTTTAGGGGACATATCAGTAAAAATGTTGCTGTGCAAAATATCTGAGATTTTCCCGCCTATGTTCTCCTCTCAGACTTTATTGCCATCACAGCTTATATTTAAATCTTTATCCACCTTGGATTTACTTTTGTGTATGTGTAAGTTGGTGTTCAAGTTTCATTTTTTTGCACTTGGCTGTCCAGTTCTCCCAACACTACTTGTTGAAGAGGCTATTTTTACTCCATTTTATGTTGCTGCACCCTTTTTTGAATATTAATTGACCATAGAAACTTCGGTTTGTTTCTGGGCTTTCTGTTCTGTTCCACTGGTCCATGTGCCTGTTTTTATGCCAATACCAGGCTGTTCTGATTACAGTGGCCTTGTAATACAGGTTGGTGTCAGGTATTGTGATCCCTCCTACTTTGGTCTTCTTTCTCAAAATTGCAGCAGCTATTTGGGGTCATTTATGGTTCCACATAAATTTTTGAAGTGTTTGTTCTATGTCTGTGAAATATGTTGTTGGTACTTTAGTAGGTATTCCATTGAATTTGTAAATTGCTTTGGGTAGTATGGACATTTTGATGATGTTAATTCTTCCAATCCATGAACACAGTATATGTTTCCATTTGTGTCTTTCTCGATTTCTTTCTTCATTATTGAGTAGTTTTCTGCATACAGGTTTTTACCTCTTTGGTTAGGTTTATTCCTAAGTATTTTATTTTTGTTTTGCTATGTTGAATGGGATTTTTTTCTTGATTTCTACTTTTGCTGTTTCATTGTTGGTATACAAAAATGCCTTTGATTTCTGGATATTGGCTTTGTATCTGGCTGTTTGGCCAAATGCATTTATTAAGTCGAGCAGGTTTTTGGCCGAGTCTATAGGATTTTCTATGCACACTATCATGTCATCTGCAAACAATGACAGTTTTGTTTCTTCCTTTCCAATTTGGATGACTTTTATTCCCTTCTGTTGTCTGATCGCTGTGGCTGACACTTCCAATACTATATTGAATAGAAGTAATGCAAGTGCACAACCTTGTTTTATTCCTGATCTTAGTGGAAAAGATTTTAGATCTTGCCCATAGAGTATGATGTTGGCTGCAGGACTCCCATATATTTCCTTTATTATGTTGAGGAATGCTCCCTCTAGTCCCACTTTCCTGAGTGTTTTTCTCATAAATGGGTACTGTGCCTTATCAAATACATTTTCCACATGTATTGATATGATCATGTGATTTTGTCTTTGCTTTTGTTTATATGATGTATTACATTTACTGATTTGTGAATATTGAACCATCCTGCATCCCTGGGATGAATCGCACTTGATCATGGTGTATGATCTTTTTAATGTATTGTTGGATGCGGATTCCCAATATTTTATTGAGGGTTTTAGCATGCATGTTTTTCAGTGATATGGGCCTGAAGTTTTCTTTCTTTGCTTCCTTCTTTATCTGGTTTGGGGAGTAGGATGATGCCCACCTCATAAAAAGAGTTTGGGAGTCTTCCAACATTCTGGATTTTTTCGAATTGTCTGTGAACGATAGGGGTTAGCTCTTCCTTGAGTGCTTTGTAGAATTCTCCTGTGAAACAATCTGGTGCACCACTTTTGTGGGTCTGGAGGTTTTTGATTACTGCTTCAATTTCATCTACTGTTATTGGTCTGTTCAGGCTTTCTGCTTCTTCTTCATTGAGTTTTGGAAGATTACATTTTCCTAGACACTTGTCCATTTCACCTAGGTTTTCAAATATTTGGCATACAGTTCTTCATAGTGATTTCTTACAATCCTTTGTATTTCTGTGGTGTCAGTTGTAAGCTCTCCTCTTTCATTTCTGATAGTGCTTATTTGCTCCCTCCATCTTTTTTCTTGATGAGCCTGCTTAAAGGCATGTCGGTTTTGTTTATCTTTTCAAGGAACCAGCTCCTGAATTCATTGATCCTTAGAATTGTGCTTCTAGTCTCTGTGTCATTTAATTCTGTTCTGATCTTGGTTATTTCCTTCCTTCTACTTGCTCTGGGCTGTCTTTGTTGTTGTTCCTTGAGTTTTTGTAGGTGTAAGGTTAAGTTGCTTGTTTGAAAAGTTTCTATCTTTTTTAGGTAGCCTTATATAGCTATGAACTTCCCTCTCAGGGCTTCCTTCGCTACGTCCTATAAGTTTTGGGTTGTTGTGAGTTCATTTTCATTTCTTTCTAGAAACTTTTTGATTTCTTCCCTAATTTCATTCTTGGCCCATTCATTGTTTAATAGAATGCTATTCAATCTCCATGATTTTGAGTGTTTTGGGTATTTCCCCTTGGGGTTGGTTTCTAGTTTCAGTCTCTTCTGGTTGGAGAAAATGCTTGGCATGATTTCAATTTTCCTGAATTTGTTGAGGTTTGTTTTCTGTCCTGTTATGTGGTCTATCTTTGAAAATCTTCCATGTGCATTGGAAAAGAATGTGTATTTAGTTTCTTTGGGATGAGGGGCTCTATATATATCAGTTAAGTCCATTTCATCTGGAGTATTGTTCAATGCCACAATATTTTTGTTGATATTTTGTTTAGAAGATCTGTCTATTTTTGACAGATAAAATTTCCTAGTATAATTGTGTTGCTCTCAATATCTTTCTTGAAGTCCTCTAAGATTTCCTTTATGTAATTTGGTGCTCCTATGTTGGGTGCATATGTATTTACAATGTTTATGTTTTCTTGGTGGATTCCTCCCTTGAGTATTATGAAGTGACCTTCTGGGTCTCTCTTTATGGCCCTTCTTTTGATGTCTATTTCATCTGATATGAATATTGTTACCCTGGCTTTTTTCCCCTGTCCATTTGCTTGGAAAATTTGTTTCCAGCCCTTCACTTTGAGTCTGCGTAGGTCTTTTGTCCTGAGGTGGGTCTCTTGTAGGCAGCATATGTGCAGGTCATACTTTATTATCCATTCAGCTATTCTATGTCTTTTAATTAGAGCATTTAATCCATTTATGTTTAAGGTTATTATTGATAGGTACTTATTCATTGCTATTTTCTTGTACCTGTGTTTCTCTCTCTCTCTCTCTCTCTCTCTCTCTCTCTCTCTCTCTCTCTCTCTCTTTCTCTCTTTACCTTCCTTTCCTTAAAGCAGTCCTTTTAGCATCTCTTGCAGAACTGTTGTAGTAGAGGTGTATTTTTTTAGACTTATTTTGTCTGGGAATCTCTTTATTTGTCCTTCTATCTTGATTGAAAGCCTTGCTGGGTAAAGTAGTCTTGGTTGCAGGCCTTTGGTTCTCATTACCTGGAATATTTCTTGCCATTCTCTTCTGGCTTGGAGCATTTCCATCAAGAAGTCAGCTGCTAACCTTATAGGGGCTCCCTTGTATGTTACCTCCTTTTTCTCCCTTGCTGCCTTTAAGATTTTCTCTTTGTCTTGGAATTTTGCCATTTTAATTATGATGTGTCTTGAAGTCACCCTCTTTGGGTTGCTCTTGATTGGAACTCCCTGTGTTGCCTGGATCTGTGTGACTTTTTCTCTCATCAAATTAGGGAAGTTTTCCATCATGACTTTTTGAAATAGGTTTTCTATCCCTTGCTCTTCTTCTTCTCCTTCTGGTATCCCTATTATATGGATATTATTACGTTTCATATTGTCTTGCATTTCCCTTAATCCCTCTTCATTCTTTCTGAGCCCCTTTTCCTTTTCTTGCTCTTTCTGGGTGTTTTTTCCTACTTTGTCCTCCAACTTTCTGATTCAATCTTCTGCTTCATTGATTCTGCTTTTGATTCCTTCTACTGTGTTCTTCTGTTCAGAAACTGTATTCTACATTTCCTCTATGGCCTTGTTGATATTTTCTATTTCCTTTTTCATGTTGCTATAGTTTGCAGTGAGTTCATTGTAGCTTCCCTGTAGTTTCTCATAGCTCATTGTGAGCTCATGGCACTTCCTGATAACCACTGCCTTGAACTCAATATCTGATAGTTGAGTTGCCTCTGTTTTATTTAGCATTCTTTCTGGGGCATCCTCCTTTTCTTTCATTTGGGAACTGTTTCTTTGACTTCCCATTGTTTGTGAGGCTCTTCTTGTTAGCCTCAGCTTCTTAAATTGATCTGTTCTGGTTCCCTGGGTTTATGGTGTGAACTTCTGTGGTAGAATACATGTGTGATTCAGTGGTGTAGTCTCCTTCAGGTGTCCTGGTGTTCACAGCTTCCCCTGTCTCAGCTGTTGGGATGCCCCCTCTTTGGGTCCAACTCTAGTTTTCTCACAGTTCCAGGTTTTTTGGTCTCACTCATGGGTATTTAAAAAGAGAAAAGAAAAAAAGAAGAGGAAGGAGGAAGAGATAAAATTAGAAAGAAAGGAAGAAGGAATAACATAAGAAAGATGGAAAGAGAAGCAAAAGGAGTTGAGGGATAAAAAATGAAAATAAAAAATAATAAATATAATTAAAAGCAAAACAAAGCAAAACAAACAAATAAAAATCCCTCTTGCTTGTTTCAAACTGGCCAAACTGGTTTTTCTGGTATTTCTGGCTGCAGAGGGCTATTCTTTCTGTTCAGCACTCAGTCAGCTTTGGGCTACTCTCCTTGGTGCTAGCCACACACTCTCCCCAGGTTTAGCCATGCACGCTCCCCAGAGCTAGCCTGGTGCCTCTCCACGCAGGGCCTTGGGCGTGGTTTCTGAGCCTCCTGTGGAGCGTGCGCTTTCCTGAGTTTATGGGTGTGAGCTGGGATCTCCTATGAATCAAGCACTCCCTGGGTTTATGGGTATGAGCTCCAGATCCCCTACAGGGCGCTCATGCCCACCCGAGTTTACAGGTGTGGGTTTCATGTGTTGCACGCATTCACCCTAGGTTCACGGGTATGAGCTCTGGATCTTCTACAAAGCCCCCTCCTGTGGTCGCATGGGAGCCTCCAGTTGCTCAGCCACTTCCAGTCGCTCAGCCGCGTCCAGTTGCATGGGCACCTCAGGTCCCACGGTCACCTCTGGTAGCTCAGCCACCCCTCCGGTCATGGGTCCAACTTCTTTGGGACTTTCTGAGCTTCCAGGAATACCTGGAAGTCTATTTCCTTTGCCAGATTGGGGAGTTCTCCTTCATTATTTGTTCAGAAAAGTTTTCAATTTCTTCCTTTTCTCCTTCTGGCACCACTATGATTCAGATTTTGTAATGTTTAAAGTTGTCTTGGAGGTTCCTAAGCCTCTCCTCATTTTTTCAAATTCTCATTTCTTCATTCTGTTCTGGTCAAATATTTGTTTCTTCCTTCTCCAAATTGTTGATTTGAGTCCTGGTTTCCTTCCCATCACTATTGATTCCCTGTATATTTTTCATTATTTCCCTTTTCATAAACTTCACTTTCTCCTCTATTTTGCGACCATACTCAACCATTTCTGTGAGCATCCTGATTACCAGTGTTTTCAACTCTGTTTCTCATAGGTTGGCTATCTCTTCCTCGCTTGGTTCTATTTTTGGAGCTTTGATCTATTCTTTCATTTGGGCCATATTTTTCAGTCTCATCATGCTTGTTACATAGTGAGGGGGAGAGTTTTAGGTATTTGTCAGGGTAGGGCAACCCATATCCCTGTGTTGTGGTGTTGTATGGGGGGGAGGGTCTGACAGGGAACAACACCTCTTGCGTGGCTCTTGGCTGGTTTTCAGTCACTTCCCCCACTACCCCCAAGCAAATTGGGCCCTTCTGGTGCTGATCCCTAGGTGGGAGAATTTGTGTACATTCTAGGAACTTGTAGGTCTCTCCAATGGACACTCCTGTCAGGCTGGGAGTTTCATCCTCCACTGCAACCCCCACAGATTTTTACAGCCAGAAGTTTTGAGTCTTTCTTTTCCCACGATAGAACCCTGAGTTGTATGGTCTTTCTCCCTCCCCAGTTGTTCCCCCTGTTTTATCTGTACTCAAATGTGGGACGGCCAGCCACTACCTCACCCACATGATCCAAAGCTACCACCTTGCCAGCAACCTCTCCACCCAGGCTGCCTATCTCTGCCCCTCCTACCAGTCTGAATGAATGTTTCTTCTTTAACTCTTTGGTTTTAGGACTTCCATATAGTTCAATTTTTTGGCAGTCCTGGTTGTTTTTTATTTTTAAATTTGTTGCCCTTCTTTTGGTTGTGTAAGGTTAAAAGTGTATCTACGTAACACCTTCATCTTGGCCAGAAGACAAATTTGATAAAAATTATAAACACATAGGTCTAATCTCAATATTGAAAGGACAAGTTCTGTAAAATGGAAAACATGGTTTGTGAACTCTTATTTTGAGGCATTATTTTTCTTTTACACTTAATTCTATTCTGATACTAATTATAAGACTGACTTTGAGATTAGGATAATAGCTTCATTCACAGGTTAATTTTTGTGTTATCTGGATGTCCTGTTATATGTTACTAAGAAAACAGAGATGAGCTTCCCTTCTGAAACCTTTGATATGGCATCAGAAGAGCATGTTGTAGGCACAAACAGCTGCTTTGCTACCTTAAAATTAGGCATTTGTAAGTATTAAAACTTAAGGGGATGGCAGGATATGGACCTTAAAATCCTCACCTGTTCAGATTGGACCTAACTTAGTTCTTCCTCTTTTTATTAAAAAAAAATTATAGGACACTTGTAGCTCAATACTGTTTGTGTGTGTGTGTGTGTGTGTGTGTGTGTGTGTGTGTGTTTCTAATTTGGTGCTGATAATGTACATGAATTTACCACGCCATTTAAGCATGTCCTAGTTATTGAACAATTTATGCAGTGCTACTTTGCCAAGTAAAGTTAAAGGTAAAAAATGAACAAAGATAATTATCTAAATAGAAATAATGACAACATAGTGAATGTAAGGCTTAAAACATATGTAGGAGTATAATGTACAACAAAAATAGCAGAAAGGCTAGAGGACACAAATGAAAGTATACTGCTATGTGATTCCTATATTACATAAAAAGTGGTATAATATTATTTTAAGGTAAGATTTCTAACTAACATTACACTGGAGTTATTATCCAGTGCAATCAAACAAAAACAAAATAGAAACAGAATCATAGATACAGAAAATAGACTGACAACTATCAGAGGGGTGGGTAGTGGGCCTGGCTAAAAAGAAAAAGGGATTACATAAAAAACCCTCTCATACACAGACCACAGTATGATGATTACCAGAGGAAAATGGAGGTGGGGTATATAGCAAAAGGTATAGGGGAAATAAATGGTGAAGGAAAGAGACATGATTTGGGGTGGTGATCTGATAATAAAACAAATAGATGATGTATTATAGAACCTGAAACCTATATAACTGTATTAATCAATGTCACCCCATTAAATGCAAATAAAATTTAAATTGAGAAAAAAATATATAGGGAAAATAAGCATAGAGCTTAAAAAGGAAAACATGAAACTGTATTTACTAACAGAAGACATGATCATCTATGTAGAAAATCTTATCAAACCTACAAATAAGCTTTTAGAATGAATATGTGAATTATGAAAAATTTAGAATATTAGGTCAATAAAATTATTTACATTATGTAAAAGCATTGAAATCAATGTTATTCTTAACTTGAAATCAATCATATAGTAAGAACTAAAACTATAGTTCTAAAAGATATGAAAAATATCAAGTGACTTTGAAACAGGAAAATGTTTCTTAAGTAGGACACAAGAACCATAAAATATAAAAGTAATAAATTGAACTTCATTCAAATTAAACACTTTTTCTTTTCCAAAGATGTTGTTAAGAAATTTAAAATATAAGCCACAGACTGAGAAACAATATGTATATATGATAAGTTACTTGTATAGAAACTAGATCAAATTCTTACATCTCAAAAATTTAAAAAGTAGACACTTCAGGTCAAGATGGCAGTGTAGGCAAATATCCTCACACAACTGCCTCACACAACCACTTCAAAATTACAACTAAATATAGAACAATCATCACCCAGAACCATAGGAAATCAAGTTGAATGGAAGTGTGACAACTATGGAATTAAAAAAAAATCCGTCAGACTGGTATGAGGGGAGGAGATACAGAATGGGCTGGCCCCATATCCACATGTGGTGAATAAAAATTCAGGAGGGATATTTCAGGAGTGATTCCTAGCCCCACAACAGGACCCCTGGCCCAGGGTTCCAAGTCCCAAGAAGATAAGTTTCCATAACTTCTGGCTGTAAAAACCAGCAGAAACTCAGTTGGTACAAGAAACTTCTGGAGTCCTAAAGAGTTCCTCTTAAAGAACCCACACATGGTATTACTCATGAACTCCAGCACCAGAGTAGCAGCTTGAAATGCACCAATGACAAACAAGGAGGAACTAAAGTATCTGGCATCAAGGCAAGAGTGAGAGCAGCTTTCTCCCAGACAGAAAAGCTGGAAGGGGCCACTGTGCCTTTTCTGAACCTTTCCCCCAACAGAGCCACACAGCCAACAGTCTAATGCCATATCTGAGACTCCATCAATGTGTCTAACATTGTTTACTCCATGATGAATATTCCCAGAGACTGTGTCCCATTCAATTTATGGCCCCACCCTAACAACTTTTCCAAATGAATGGCTTGTCTTGGCTCATGCTTTACAACTTGCTAAATCCTTTCAAACCAGCAACAGCCAGAATCAGTGAGCCCCAGGCCCTATACTTTTTTTAAATGACCCCAGGCCCAGAACTAGCAGAAACCAGCCTGAATTCACAGCTTGGCTTTACCTGGGAATCTCCAATCCCAGCATAAGTAGCAGCCATCTCAGATTGCTTGATAGCTCAAGCATGGTGGCCCTGGGCAAAACAAAGATGAGGGCTTAATTTGGACTGCACCACCAGGGAATCCCAAGAGCCTGTGCACCGCATGGACAGCACAGATCACATAGAAGCAAAACCACCCTCCTCAGCACAGCTGATCTTCCAAGGGGGCAGAGGTTGGTGGTCAGTGGTCAGAGCCAGTCCTTGTAGTTGAGTGGCCTGAGTAAATCCCTCCCACTGACCTGCCAACAGAAATCAAGAATCAACTTCAAGTAAGGGTTTACTCAGCCCTCAAGAAGGACACACCTCAAGTACCAAGCTTGGGTAATAGGGGAGGATGTGCCATTGGACACTACAGGACACCTATGACATTAGGCAATACTACCAAGACATTAAATCAAGGCAAATGTACCTAATGCATAGAAACAAACACAGGCAGGCTGCCAAAATGAGCAGAAAAGAAAAACATGGCCCAAATGGAAGAACAGATCAAAACTCCAGAAAAAAAAACTAAACAAAATAAAGATAAGTAATCTCTGAGATGCAGAGTTCAAAACACTGGTTATAAGGATGCTCAAAAAACTTAGTGAGGACCTCAACAATATAAAAAAGATCCAGTCAGAAATGAAGGATACACTAATTAAAATAAAGAATAATTTATAGGGAAATAACAGTAGAATGGATGAAGCCAAGAATCAAATCAAAGATTTGGAACATGAGGAAGCAAAAAAAAAAAATCAGAACAAGAAGGAAAAGGAATTTAAAAAATTAGCATGGTATAAGCATGCTCTGAGACAATTTCTAGCATTCTAACATTTGTGTCATAAGGATGCCAGAAGGAGAAGAGGAAGAGCAAGAAATTGGGCATCTATTTCAAAAAAAATAATGAAAGAAAACTGCCCTCACTTGGTGAAGGAAATAGACATGCAAGTCCAGGAAGCAAATACTCCCAAACAAGATGGATGCAAAGAGGCCCACTCCAAGACACATCATAAATAAAATGCTAAAGATAAAGAAAGAATCTTAAAAGCAGAAAGAGAAAAGTTAGTTACCTATGGGGGAATTCCCATAAGAATTTCACCTGATTTCTCAAAAGAATCTTTGCAGGCTAGAAAGGATTTGGCAAGAAATACTCAAAGTCATGAAAAGGAGGAACCTACAGCCAAGATTGTTCTACCCAGCAAAGCTATCATTTAGAATTGAAGGGTAGATAAAGAGCTTCCCAGATAGAAAAAAGGTAAAGGAGTTCATCATCATCAAAGCACTATTATGTGAAATGTTAAAGGGGTTTATTTAAGAGAAAGAAGATCAAAACTATGAACAATAAAATGTCAATAAATACATATCTATCAAAAATTGAATCTAAAAACCCAACTAA
This sequence comes from Anoura caudifer, assembly GCA_004027475.1. NCBI lineage: Eukaryota > Metazoa > Chordata > Mammalia > Chiroptera > Phyllostomidae > Anoura > Anoura caudifer. Next base: position 65,077 of record PVKU01006945.1, read on the forward strand.
GCAAAGAAACACAGAAACAATCATGGATACAGAGAGCACTTCAATGTTTGCTAGATGGGAGGGGGGTATGGAGAAATGGGTGAAGATCTGTGAGGGGATTAAGTACAAATCAGTAGTTACAAAATAGCCATGGTGATGTATAGTACAGTATAGGAAATGGAGCAGATAAAGAACTTATATGCATAACACATGCACATGCATAATGGTTGTAGATTCCCTGAGGAAGTAGGGGTGCTTGGTGTAGGGGAGCAAAGGAGAAAAATTGGGACAATTGTAATGGCATAATCAAGAAAATACAATTTAAATATATAAGAATATACATAATAAAACTTCACATGCCTACCACTCAGCTTAAGAAATAAAAGGTACCAATTCTCTTTAAGAAAAGGAATAAACAGCAAATGACCTAATTTCTGGACATGTAAACTATGTAAATTCTCACTTTAACAAACATACATGAATCTCACATTTTTTATTGTTATTCAAAAACAATTATCTCCATTTTCCCTCACCACTACCACCAGCTCCACCCATCCCCACCTCCTACCCTCAATCTTATCCCTCTTTGGCTTTGTCCATGGGTCCTTTATACATGTTCCTTGATGACCCTTCCCCTTCTTTCTCCCATTATTCCCCTCGTTCCTCCATTATCACCATCTTCCATCCCCTCTGCTTACTGTCAGTTTGTTCTTTATTTCAATGTCTCTGGTTATATTTTACTTGCTTGTTTTGTTGATTAGGATCCAATGACTATGAAAAACTGCATGCCAAGAAATTTGAAAACCTAGGTGAAATGGACAAATTTCTAGAAAAATATAATCTTCCAAAGCTCAATGAAGAAGAAGCAGAAAGCCTAACAAACCAATAACTACAGAAGAAATTGAAGCAGTAATCAAAAAACTCCTGACACACAAAAGCCCTGGACCAGATTGTTTTACAGGAGAATTTTAGAAAGCATTTAAGAAAGAGGTAACCCCCATCTTCAACATATTATTCCAAGAACTTCAAGAAGATGGAAGACTCCTAAATTTTTTTTTTTGTGAAGACATCATCATCCTAGTCACAAAGCAGATAAAGACATAACAAAGAAAGAAAACTGTAGGCCAATATTACCGATGAACATAGATGTTAAAATCCTAAACAAAATATTGGCAAACTGCATCCAGCAATAAGTTAAAAAGATCATACACCATGATCAAGTGGGATTCAACCCAGGGACGCAAGGATGGTACAATATTTGCAAATCAATAAAAATAATACACCACTTAAACAAAATAAAAGACAAAAATCATATGATCATATCATTAGTTGTGGAAATACCATTTGATGAGGTAGAGCACCCATTTATGATAAAAACATGAAGCAAAATGGAAATAAAGGGAGCATTCCAAAGGCATTCTTTTTTAAAATTTTATTTTAATTGGTGTTCAAGTACAGTATTCTGTCTTTAACTCCCATCCCAAACCACCCCACAGCCCTCCCCACCTCCCTCCCATTTTCACACCCCGTAGTTTTTGTCCATGTGTCCTCTATACTTGTTCCTGTAAACCCTTGGTCTTTTCACCTGAAATTCCTGCTCTCTCCTCTCTGGTCACTGTCAGACTGTTCTCTATTTCAGTGTCTTTGTTTATATTTTGCAAGTTTGATTGCTTTGTTGTTTATGTTCCTGTTAAAGGTGAGTTCATATGGTATTTGTCTTTAACCGTTTGGTTTATTTCACTTAGCATAATGCTCTTCAGGTCCATCCATGCTGTTGCGAAGGGTAGGAGCTACTTCTTTCTTTCTGCTGCATAGAATTCCATTATGTAAATGAACCATATTTTTGATCCAATTATTTACTTATGGGCACCTAGGTTGCTTCCAACACAAGGCTATTATAAATTGTGCTGCTATGAACATTAGGGTGCATAAGTTCTTTTGGATTGGTGTTTCAGGGTTCTTAGGGTGTAATACTAGCAATGGAATTGCTGGGTCAAAAGGCAGATCCATTTTTAGTTTTCTGTGGAAATTCCATACTGTTTTCCATAGTTTTTGTACCAGTCTGCAATCCCACCAACAGTGCACTAGGGTCCCCTTTTCTCCACAACCTCTCCAACACTTATTATTTGCTGCTTTGTTTATGATGGCCATTCTGACTGGTGTGAAGTGGTATCTCATTGTGGTTTTAATTTGCATCTCTCTGATAGCTAGTGATACTGAGCATCTTTTCATGTGCCTCTGGATCCTTCGTATGTCCTCCTTGGAGAAGTGTCTGTTCAAGTCCCTTGCCCATTTTTTAATTGGGTTGCTTGTCTTCTTCTAGTGGAGTCCTGTAAGTTGTTTATGTATTTTGGAGATTAAACCACTGTCTGAGGTATCATTGGCAAATATGTTTTCCCATACCGTTGGTTCTCTTTTTATTTTAATACTGTTTTCTTTGGCCATGCAGAAGCTTTTTATTTTGATGAGATACCATTTGTTCATTCTTTCCTTTATGTTCCTTGCTCTAGGGGACATATCAGCAAAAATGTTGCTGAGTGAAATTATCTGAGATTTTCCTGCCTATATTCTTCTCTAGGAGTTTACTGGTGTCAGAGCTTATATTTATATCTTTTATCCACCTTCAATTCATTTTTGTGTATGCTGTAAGTTGGTGCTCGAGTTTCATTTTTTTGCACTTAGCCATCCAGTTCTCCCAACACCACTCATGGAAGAGGCTATTTTTACTCCATATTATGTTGCTGCCCCCTTTGTCAAATATTAATTGACCATAGAGACTTGGGTTTATTTCTAGGTTCTCTGTTCTGTTCCACTGGTCTATGTGCCTGTTTTTATGCCAGTACCAGCCTGTTTTGAATACAGTGGCCTTGTAATACAGTTTGGTGTCAGGTATTGTGATCCTTCCTACTTTGCTCTTCTTTCTCAAAATTGCAGCAGCTATTTGGGGTCATTTATGGTTCCATATAAATTTCTGAAGTGTTTGTTCTATGTCTGTGAAATATGCCATTGGTACTTTAGTAGGTATTGCATTGAATCTGTAAATTGCTTTAGGTAGTATGGAGCTTTTGATGGTGTTAATTCTTCCAATCCATGAACACGGTATATGTTTCCATTTGTTTGTGTCTTCTTTGATTTCTTTCTTAAGTGTTGTGTAGTTTTCTGCATACAGGTCTTTGATCTCCTTGGTTAGGTTTATTCCTAGGTATTTTATTTTTCTTTTTGCTATATCAAATGTGATTTTTTTTCTTGATTTCTACTTCTGTGGTTTCATTGTTGGTATACAAAAATGCCTTTGATATCTGGATATGGGCTTTTTATCTGGCTGTTTGGTCAAATGCATTTATTAGGTCCAGCAGCTAAGGATTACCAAGTCTATAGGATTTTTGATGTACACTACCATGTCATCTGCAAACAATGACAGTTTTGTTTCTTCCTTTCCAATTTGGATGACTTTTATTTCCTTTTCTTGTCTAATCCCTGTGGCTAACACTTCCAATACTATATTGAATAGAAGTGGTGAAAGTGGAAAACCTTGTCTTGTTCCTGATCTTAGTGGAAAAGATTTTAGATTTTGCCCATGGAGTATGATGTTGGCTGCAGGTCTCCCATATATTTCCTTTATTATGTTGAGGAATGCTCCCTCTATTCCCACTTTGCTGAGTGTTTTTATCATAAATGAGTTTTGTAACTTATCAAATTCATTTTCCACATGTATTGATAGGATCATGTGATTTTTGTCTTTGCTTTTGTTTATGTGATGTATTACATTTACTGATTTGTGAATATTGATCCATCCTTGCATCCCAGGGATGAATCCCACTTGGTCATAGCGTATGATCTTTTTAATGTATTCTTGGATGAAGTTTGCCAATATTTTGTTGAGGATTTTAATATCTATGTTCATCACTGATATTGGCCTGAAGTTTTCTTTGTTGTGTCTTTATCTGGTTTGGGGATTAGGATGATGCTGGCTGCATAAAAAAAATTTGGGAGTATTCCATCATTTTGGATTTTTTGGAATAGTCTGATTTTATCTTTTGAGAGAACCAGTTCCTGGATTCATTGATCATTAGAATTGTGCTTCTAGGGAGATCTAAGATGGAGGCGCAGTAGGAAGGAGCATATTTCACTCCCCCCTACACACAGGAGAATATTCTGGCTGATTTACATCAGAACGGAGCAAACAGCCATCAGAAACACAGCATATTTGAAATCAGGAGATCAGGAAACTGTAGTGGACACTGAAAAACCAGACGGAGTAAGACAAAAACAAAACAAAACAAAACAAAACAACAACAAAAAACCAGTCCTGGAATTGTGAAAAAACCAGAGATGATCCCAAGGAGGGGGCATTTCAACAGATAAGACAGCGGAAACTGTGAACACCAAGATACCTGGAGTAGAAAGCTCCACTGAATCTCACAGATGTTCTACCACAGTTCACACCATAAACCCAGGGAGCCAGAACAGATCAATTTAAGAAGTTAAGGCTAATAAGAACCTCAAAAACAATGGGAAGACAAAGAAATAATCCCCAAATGAAAGGAAAGGAGGAAGCCCCAGAAAGAATGCCAAATGAAACAGAGGCAGCTCAACTGTCAGATTTTGAGTTCAAAACAATGGTTGTCAGGAAGCTCTATGAGCTCTCAATGAGCTACCAGAAACTACAGGGAAGCTACGATGAACTCACTGCAAACTATATCAACATGAAAAAGGAAATAGAAACTATGAACAAGGGCCAAGAGGAAATGAACAGTACAATTTCTGAACTGAAAAATACAGTGGAAGGAATGAAAAGCAGAATTGATGAAGCAGAAGATCAGATTAGTGAATTGGAGGACCAAGTAGAAAAAAACACCCAGAAAGAGCAAGAAAAGGAAAAGAGGCTCAAAAAGAATGAAGAGGGATTAAGAGAAATGCAAGACAATATGAAACATAATAATATCCGTATAATACCAGAAGGAGAAGAAGAAGAGCAAGGGTTAGAAACACTTTTTGAAAAAGTGATGATGGAAAACTTCCTTAATATGATAAGAGGAAAAGTCACACAGATCCAGGAAACACAGAGAGTCCCAATCAAGAGGAACCCAAGGAAGCCCACTTCAAGACACATTATAATTAAAATGGCAAAATTCCAAGACAAAGAGAGAATCTTAAAGGCCGCAAGCGAGAAAAAGGAAGTAACGTACAAGGGGGCTCCAATAAAGCTGGCAGCTGACTTCTCAATGGAAACGCTCCAAGCTAGAAGAGAATGGCAAGAAATATTCCAAGAAATGAGAATCAAAGGCCTGCAACCAAGACTACTTTACCCAGCAAGGCTTTCAATCAAGATAGAAGGCCAAATAAGGAGCTTCCTAGACAAAAGAAGTCTCAAAAAATAGACCTCTACCAAACCAGTTCTGCAAGAGATGCTGAAGGGACTGTTTTAAGGAAAGAAAGGAAAAGGGAGAGAGAGAGAGAGGAACATAGGTATGAAAATGGCAATGAATCAGTACTTATCAATACATTAAATGTAAATGGATTAAATGCTCCAATCAAAAGGCATAGAATAGCTGAATGGATAAGAAAACATGACCCACACATATGCTCCTCAGGACCCACCTCAGGACAAAAGACCTACACAGACTGAAAGTGAAGGGCTGGAAACAAATTTTCCATGCAAATGGACAGGGGAAAAAAGCCGGGGTAGCAATACTCATATCAGACAAAATACACTTCAAAAGAAGAGCCATAAAGAGAGATCCAGAAGGTCACTTCATAATACTCAAGGGAAGAATCCAGCAAGAAGACATAACCATTGTAAATATATATGCACCCAACATAGGAGCACCTAAATACATAAAAAGAATCTTAGAGGACTTCAAGAAAGATATTGACAGCAATACAATTATAGTAGGGGATTTTAACACCCCATTGTCAAAAATGGACAGATCTTCCAAACAAAAAATCAACAAAGATATTGTGGCATTGAACAACATTCTGGATGAAATGGGATTAGCTGATATATATAGAGCCCTTCATCCCAAAGAAACTAAATACACATTCTTTTCTAATGCACATGGAACATTTTCAAAGATAGACCACAGGATAGGACACAAAACAAGCCTCAACAAATTCAGGAAAATTGAAATCATACCAAGCATTTTCTCTGACCACAAGGGACTAAAACTAGAAACCAACCTTCATGGAAAAAACCCAAAATCCTCAAAATCATGGAGATTGAATAGCATGTTATTAAACAATGAATGGGTCAAGAATGAAATTAGGGAAGAAATCAAAAAGTTTCTGGAAACAAATGAAAATGAACTCACAAGAACCCAAAAGTTATGGGACACAGCGAAGGCAGTCCTCAGAGGGAAATTCATAGTGATACAGGCCTACCTAAAAAAAATTGAAACATTTCAAACAAACAACTTAACCCTACACCTACAAGAACTTGAGGAACAACAGCAAAGACAGCCCAGAGCAAGTAGAAGCAAGGAAATAACCAAGATCAGAGCAGAATTAAATGACATAGACACTAAAAGCACAATTCTAAGGATCAATGAATCCAGGAGCTGGTTCTTTGAAAAGACAAATAAAATCAACAAGCCTTTAAGCAGGCTAATCAAGAAAAAAAGAGAGACGACCCAAATAAACACAATCAGAAATGAAAGAGGAGAGATTACAACTGACCCCACAGAAATACGAAGGATTGTGAGAAATTACTATGAAGAACTATATGCCAAGAAATTTGAAAACTTAGGTGAAATGGACATGTTTCTAGAAAAATATAATCTCCCAAACTCAACGAGGAAGAAGCAGAAAGCCTGAACAGACCAATAACAGCAGAGGAAATAGAAGCTGTAATCAAGAAACACCCAACACACAAAAGCCTGGGACCAGATGGTTTCACAGGAGAATTTTACAAAGCATTCAAGGAAGAGATAACCCCTATCATTCATAGACTATTCCAAAAAATCCAAGAATATGGAAAACTCCCAAACTCTTTTTATGAAGCCAGCATCATCCTAATCCCCAAACCAGATAAAGACACAACAAAGAAAGAAAACTTTAGGCCAATATCGCTGATGAACATAGATGCTAAAATACTCAACAAAATATTAGCAAACAGCATTCAACAATACATTAAAAAGATCATACACCATGACCAAGTGGGATTCATCCCAGGGATGCAAGTTTGGTTCAACATTCGCAAATCAGTAAATGTAATATATCACATAAACAAAAGCAAAGACAAAAATCGCATGATCATATCAATAGATGGGGAAAAAGCATTTGATAAGGTACAGCACCCATTTATGATAAAAACACTCAGCAAAGTGGGAATAGAGGGAGCATTCCTCAACATAATCAAGGCCATATATGAAAGACCTACAGCCAACATCATACTCAATGGGCAAAAATTAAAATCTTTTCCACTAAGATCAGGAACAAGACAAGGTTTTCCACTTTCACCACTTCTATTCCATATAGTATTGGAAGCCTTAGCCACGGCAATTAGAAAAGAAAAGGAAATAAAAGGCATCCAAATTGGAAAGGAGGAAATAAAGCTATCATTGTTTGCAGATGACATGATAGTGTACATAGAAAGGCCTATAGACTCGGCCAAAAAGCTGCTTGACCTAATAAATGAATTTGGCCAAACAGCAGGATACAAAGTCAATATTCAGAAATTAAAGGCATTTTTGTATACCAACAATGAAAGAGCAGAAGCAGAAGTCAAGGAAAAAATCCCATTTGATATAGCAAAAAGAAAAATAAAATACCTAGGAATAAACCTAACCAAGGAAGTAAAGGATCGATACTCAGAAAACTACACTACACTGAAGAAAGAAATTAAGGAAGACACAAACAAATGGAAGCATATACCGTGTTCGTGGATTGGAAGAATTAGCATCATTAAAATGTCCATACTACCCAAAACAATTTACAGATTCAATGCAATACCTATCAAATTACCAATGACATATTTCACAGATATAGAACAAACACTTCAAAAATTTATATGGAGTCATAAACGACCTCGAATAGCTGCTGCAATTTTGAGAAAGAAGAGCAAAGTAGGAGGGTTCACAATACCTGACACCAAACTGTATTACAAGGCCACTGTATTCAAAACAGCCTGGTACTGGCACAAAAACAGGAACATGGACCAATGGAATGGAACAGAGAGCCAGGAAATAAACCCAATTCTCTATGGTCAATTAATATTCAACAAAGGAGGCAGCAACATAAAATGGAGTAAAAGTAGTCTCTTCAACAAGTGGTGTTGGGAGAACAGGACAGCTACATGTAAAAAAATGAAACTCGAGCACCAGCTTACACCATACACAAAAATAAACTCAAGGTGGATAAAAGATTTAAATATAAGCCGTGACACCATTAAAGTCCTAGAGGAGAACATAGGCAGGAAAATCTCAGACATTTCACGCAGCAACATTTTTACTGATATGTCCCCTAAAGCAAGGGACATAAAGGAAAGAATAAACAACTGGGATCTCATCAAAATAAAAAGATTCTGCATGGCTAAAGAAAACAGTATTAAAATAAAAAGAGAACCAACTGTATGGGAAAATATATTCGCCAATGATACCTCAGACAAGGGTTTAATCTCCAAAATATACAAAGAACTTACATGACTCCACTCTAAGAAGACAAGCAACCCAATTAAAAAATGGGCAAAGGACTTGAACAGACACTTCTCCAAGGAGCACATACAGAAGATCCAGAAACACATGAAAAGATGCTCCATATCGCTTGCTATCAGAGAGATGCAAATTAAAACCACAATGAGATACCACTTCACACCTGTCAGAATGGTCATCATAAACAAAGCAACAATCAACAAATGTTGGAGAGGTTGTGGAGAAAAGGGAACCCTAGTGCACTGTTGGTGGGATTGCAGACTGGTACAACCACTATGGAAAGCAGTATGGAATTTTCTAAGAAAACTAAAAATGGATCTACCCTTTGAGCCAGCAATTCCACTGCTAGGATTATATCCTAAGAACCCTGAAACACCAATCCAAAAGAATCTATGCACTCCAATGTTTATAGCAGCACAATTTACAATAGCCAAGTGTTGGAAGCAACCCAGGTGCCCATGAGTAAATGAATGGATCAAGAAACTTTGGTACATTTACACAATGGAATTCTATGCAGCAGAAAGAAAGAAGGAACTCCTACCCTTCGCGACAGCACAGATGGAGCTGGAGAGCATTATGCTAAGTGAACTAATCCAGGCAGTGTGGGACAAATATCATATGATCTCACCTTTAACTGGAACCTAATCAACAGAACAAACAAACAAGCACAATATAACCAAAGACACTGAAAGTGAGAAGGGGTTGATAGTCACCAGAGGGGAGAGGGGAGGGAATTTCAGGGGGAAAGGGGAAGAGTTTGGAGCAACAAGTATAAAGGTCACATGGACAAAAGTAGCGGGGGTGGAAATGGGAGGGGGGTGGGGAGGTCTGGGGCAGTGGGCTGGAATGGGGAGCAAAAGACAGAAAACTGTACAAGAACAATTAAAATAAAATAAAATAAAATAAAAAAAAGAAGCAACTAAAAAAAAGGATTGTGCTTCTTGTCTCTGTGTCATTTAATTCTGCTCTGATGTCAGTTATTTCCTTCCTTTTAGTTCCTCTAGGCTGTCTTCGCTGTTGTTCCTCAAGTTCTTGTAGGTGTAGGGTTAGGTTGTTTATTTGAAATGTTTCTATTTTTTTTTTAGGTAGGCCTGTATTGCTATGAACTTCCATCTCAGGACTGACTTCACTGTGTCCCATAAATTTTGGACTGTTGTGAGGTCATTTTCGTTTGTTTCCAGAAACTTTTGATTTCTTCTCTAGTCTCCTTGTTTACCCATTCATTGTTGAATAGCATGCTATTCAATCTCCATGATTTTGAGTGTTTTCGGTTTTGCCCCTTGGGGTTGGTTTCTAGTTTCAGTCCTTTGTGGTTGGAGAAAATTCTTGATATGATTTCAATTTCCTTGAATTTGTTGAGGCTTGTTTTACATCCTATCTTATGGTCTACCTTTGAAAATAGTCCATGTGCATTTGAGAAAAAATGTGTATTTTGTTTCTGTGGGATGAAAGTCTCTATGTATCTATCAGTTAAGTCCATTTTCCATCTAGGACATTGTTCAATGCCACAATATCTTTACTGATATTTTGTTTGGAGTATCTGTCCTTTTTTTAACAGTGGGATGTTGAAATTCCCTACTATAATTGCGTTGCTGTCGATATCTTTCTTGAAGTCCTCCAAGATTTTCTTTATGTATTTGGGTGCTCCTATGTTGGGTGCATATATATTCACAATGTTTATGTCTTCTTGATGGGTTCTTCCTTTGAATGTCATGAAGTGACCTTCTATGTCTCTTTTTATGGCTCTTTTTTAAAGTATATTTTGTCTGATATGAATATTGCTACCCCAGCTTTTTTTTCCCTGTCCATTTGTTTGGAATATTTGTTTCCAGTCCTTGACTTTCAGTTTGTGCAAACCCTTTGTTCTGAGCTGGGTCTCTTCTAGGCAGTATGTGTGTGTGTCATGATTTCTTATCCATTCAGCTATTCTATGTCTTTTGATTGGGGCATTTAATCCATTTACATTTAAGGTTATTATTGATAGGTACTTATTCATGGCCATTTTTCTGTATGTGTGTTCATCTCTCTCTCTCACTGTTTTTCATCCTGTTCTTAAAGCAGACCCTTTAGCATCTCTTGCAGACCTGGTTTGGAGGAGATATATTCTTTGAGGCTTCTTTAGTCTAGGAAAATTTCTTAGTTGGCCTTCCATTTTAATTGAGAACCTTGCTGGATAAAGTAGTCTTGGTTGCAGGACTCTCGTTCTCATTACTTGGAATATTTATTGCCATTCCCTTCTGGCTTGGTGTGTTTCTATTGAGAAGTCAGCTGCTAACCTTATCAGGGCTCCCTTGTATGTTACTTCCTCTTTCTCCCATGCTGCCTTTAAGATTCCTTTTGTCTTGGAATTTTGCCATTTTAATTATGATGTGTCTTGAAGTGGGCCTCTTTGGGTTCCTCTTGATTGGGACTCTCTGTGTTTCCTGGATTTGTGTGACATTTTCTCATCAAATTAGGGAAGTTTTCCATCATTACTTTTTCAAACTGGTTTTCTGTCCCTTGCTCTTCTTCTCCTTCTGGTATCCCTATTATATGGATATTAGTACATTTCATGTTGTCCTGCATTTCCCTTAACCCCTCTTCATTCTTTCTGAGCCTCTTTTCCTTTTCTTCCTCATTCTGGTTGTTTTGTTTTCTACCTTCTCTTCCAGCTTGCTGATCCAATCCTCTGCTTCATCCAGCCTGCTTTTGATTCCTTCTAATGTGTTCTTCAGTTCGCAAACTGTATTCTTCATTTCCTCTTGGCCCTTGTTGATAGTTTCTATTTCTTTTTTCATGTTGATATAGTTTGCAGTGAGTCCATTGTAGTTTCCCTGTAGTTTTTGGTAATTCTCTGTGAGATCATTGAGATTCCTTATAACCATTTCTTTAGACTCAATGTCTGATAGTTGAGTTGCCTCTATTTTATTTAGCATTGTTTCTGAGGCTTCCTCCTTTTCTTTCACTTGGGGATTGTTCTTTGTGTTTCCATTGTGAGACCCTTCTTGTTAGCCTCTGCTTCTTAGAGTGATCTGTTCTCACTCCCTGGGTTCATGGTATGAACTTCTATTGTAGAAGACCTGTGAGATTCAGTGATGGAGTCTCCTTGATCTCCTGAGCTCATTGGTCTGGAGCTGTCATTAATGTTGGCTCTCTGGATGTCTTTGGGTTTTAATTGTTTTGGGGTCTTTCTTTGTTGGGTCCTTCCCTCCAGCTTGCTTAACTGAGTGTTACTCCATCCACCACATCTTGCATTCTGTTGTGCAGGTATGGGCAGGTTGTGTTGAAGCTGGTTCTTCTGTCTGTCTGAGTTTTTGAAGCTTGTCTCTCTCTCTTGTTCAATTGTTTGTTCTGAGCAATTTCTCCACCATTTAGTTGTATTTCCAGATCAGTACTGGGTGGATGTTAGCGTGGCTTCCACTCCCTCCTTCACCTTCTCCCTTTGTTATCTGGTGGTGATTCCTTTGTTGGTGGGTGTCCTCTTCTAGCAGGTATACTCTTGTTCACAGCTCCCACCTACTCTTTTTTTTGTTCAGTTAGAAGGAGGAGGAAATATGTTTTAAGACAGTGGGAGGGTGTTCTATTGTATTTAAAGTACCAACCTGTAGAGAAGAGGTAGGAGATCCTTTGGAAATATATAGTGTTAATGGTGATGTTTCACCCAACTGGCCACTTTTTAGAAAGGGTGGAAAAAAGATGAGACCCTTGTTAGGGGGTGGAAGGATTGTGAGTTGGATCTAGAAAGCAGTGAGCTTGTGAGAAGTCAGAGTATGAGTTAAATTGAGAGCAAAGTGTAGAAAATAGGTGTAGTGTGTGAGAGAATAGGGTTAACCACAACAGTAATAATGTTCAGGAAACAGTGAAGTGAGCTAAGGTCCAGGAGGGGTGTTGTGTAATATTTACAACTGTATGGAACAGCAATTATTTACGATAGTAACAGTGCAACAATCATATGACAGAATCTATGTGATCTGAATAAGAAGAATAAGATGTACACAACCTGGAGTAGTGAAGTGAAAGATAAAAAATTAAAAATACACTATGAAAGAGAGAAAAAGGGAAACCAGTCAAACAATGCAATTTAACAAAGTGACAAAGACTAAACAGAAAGAGAAATAAAAAAATAGTAATAAAGTAAAAGAAGTAAAAATAATGAAAAAAATAATAATACAAATATACAATAACTTGCAAGTTCTCTGGCATAGCAAAGTGAAATTGGTGTCACTAAGTTGTTGGGATGATTCCTCTTTGCGTCTAACTCTGGTCCTTTCACAGCTCCAGTTTTTATTGTCTCACTTGTGGGAATTTGCAAAAAAAAAAAAAAAAAGGAAGGAAGAAGGAATAAAAAAAAGAAAGAAGGAAAGAAAGGAAGAAGGAATTAAAAAAATAAAAACCTGTGCTGGCTTTAAACTGGCCAAGCCAGTTCTGCTGGTCTTCCTGACTAGAGCAAGCTAAGGGGGGCTTAGTTTCATGTTTCTCCCTTCCTGAACTGCACTCTTTGCAGTTGCCCAGCCTCCAGCCCAGTTCTCCAGTTTGCTGCAGTGCCCCCAGTGCCCTTCTGGGACCAGGCTACACCTTCAGTCCACCAGTTGCACTGTCCTTGAAGTGTACCAGTTAGGGTCAACTCACACTCCACCTTCTCGCTCTTTGCTCTCCAAGATACTAGGGACTCTCAGAGTCTTTTCAGGGCAGTTCAGCCCCTACACTGTGTTAAGTCTTTCTGGGGGTTGATGACCTCCTGAGTCCTGCAGCTCTCCTCTGCAGGGGTGTCTCCACCTTCCTGTTAGAGAGCCAGTCAGCCCTGCAGGACCAGGGCACCGCTGTGGCTGCCACTGCAGATGCAGGTGTGTACCTCCTCTGCTGCTGTGCCCAGGGTGCTGGGGTTGGGCCTGAGGTGCCCTGGGTGGTGGGGTCATGTGTGTTCCATCCCCAGGGCTTCAGGCATGAGCACCACCCTTTGCTGCTGGGCTGGGGTGGGCAGCCGCTGGGCCACGGGGTCAGGTGGGCACAGTCCCTGGGGCTTCAGGTGTGAGTATGCAGCCTCTGCTGCTGCTGCTGCTGCTGCTGCTGTGGCAGGGGTGGCAGGGTCAGGTGCATTCCACACCCAGGGCTATGGGTGTGAGTGCTTGGTCTCTGCTGCTGCAGCAGGAGTGCAGCCACTCCGACCAGTGGGGCAGGGGTCATAAGGGAGCAGGAGGTGGGGACTGCTGCTGCAGGAGAATTCCCTAAACAGTTGCTGAGTGCCTCAATTTTTTCTTTTTCTTTTTCTTTTTGAAAAATTCCTCTTATTCAAGCCTGCTACTCCAAACAAGCACCTGGCCTCTTGCACAGGCCAACTCTCCAACCAGATTGGGGACTGTGTCAGGGTCCATCACTACCCAACTCTTCCCAGCTGGTGTCGAGTCTCAGTAGGTGCACATTGCCCCTGTGTGTTTGCCACTTTGTCCTTATTACCCCTGTGACTTCAAGCACCCAGATCCTTCCTGGTGCTGCTCAAACCTTTTTTGGCAGGGGAGGGAGCTGTTGACCTGGCTCTCTCCCAAGAATCCTATGGCAGACCTGGTGGGCACAGGGCCTGGGGCTGCAGGCACCTTGGGCCCCACACTGGTCCCAGGGACTTTATTGTCCTGAAGCACTCTCCTTACCATCTGGTTTTTCAATGTCCTCTACAATTTTTGGCTTCCAATCTCCATATATGCTGGGATACCATTGGCTATTCACTCTGTTCCTCAGAAGATCGGCTAGGTGTTTCACTTGTGCACAGGAGGAGGTGGACCCCACTTCCCCTATCTCACCACCATCTTTCTGTATATTGACCTGTTGACCTTTCAATTCGCAGGTCAACACCCAACCCAATGAGCAACACCAGTCAGGGAGAGAAGCAGATCTTAAGAAGGAGTTTTCAAGTACAAGAAGTTATAGGAAACTAATGCCTGTGAAAGATTTTTTAAAAATGAAGCAGGAAGAGCCTTCAGATTGTGATGTAGCTCCAACATCTACAAAAGGAAAGTAGGTAGGAAGCAATGTTTGGCAGAGAGAGTTTCAAATCAAAGTGCAGATCTGAGAAACTCTTGGCAAACCCAATGGGGAGATCTGGAGCAAAGGCTACCCATTAGAATCATGTCCCATTAGACAGAAAGGGCCAGTCACTAGAAACTACACAATGCCTAGTCATTAGCTGGAGGCCTCCTGAGAAGAGCATTGCCTCCCTTCAAACACTGAGGCACATCCTGAAGGTGCTGTACTCAAAAGGTATCAGCTCACTGTATTTCAAATGATTTTTTGAAGGGAGATACAAGCAGTGCACTTGCATGGCTGCCACTCCTGGAGAGCAAATTTCGCTTGTAATTTTCAGCCATTCATTGTTTTGGTCATCTGCAAGTGACACAGGTCCCTCAAACTAGAAAACAGCTGAATTGGAGAGTCCTAATTTGGTGACAGTGTTAGAATCTGGACTTTTGCACATGCTCAAAGAGAGAACACAATGACTAGTTCTTGAGAAGTGTGAAAATAAGATGATTTTGACCATATGAAGAATAATTAGGGGAGTGGAAGCCAGGCAAATGAATTATGAACACCTGCCTGACTTTTAAGGGTTGATATCAGTTACTATAGTTCAGAAAATTAGCTTGAGAACTTTGTGCCATTGGTATTTTTAACTAAATTCTTACCAAGATAATTGTAGATTCCAACACAGTTGCAAGAAATAATACAGAGTTCCCAAGTACAGTTTATTTAGTTTCTTCCAATTGGTAACATTTTGCAAAACTGTAGTACAATATCACAACTAGGATATTGACATTGATATAATATACCTATTTCATTAATATTTCCTGTTTTATCTGTACTCATTTGTGCAAGTACTCATATGTTTATTATCATATGACCATGATAGTCTAGATACTGAATATTCGATCACCACAAAGATTTCACATGTTGCCCTTCGATAACCTCTCCCATTCTGCTCTCAACTTCATATCCCCATCCCTAGCCCTTGGCAACCACCAATCTGTTCTCCATCTCTCAAATTTTCTCATTTCAAAAATGTTATATGCATAGAATAATCTATTGTGTAACCATTTGAGATTAGGTGTTTTTGTTTTTGTTTTTACCCAGCATAATGCCCCTTATATCCACCCAAGCTGTTACATCAATGGTGTATTCTGCCCTAGCTGGTGTGGCTCACCAAATTGAACACCAGCCTGCAAACCAAAGGGTCATTGGTTCTATTCCCAATCAGGGCACATGCCTGGGTTGTGAGCCAGGTCAGTTCTCCAGTAGGGGGCATGTGAGAGGCAGCCACACATTGATGTTTCTCTCCCTCTCTTTCTCCTTTCCTTCCCCTCTGTCTAAAATAAATGAATAAAATTTTTCTAAAAATAGTGTATTCCTTTTTATTGCTGAATTTAGTTCATGGTATGAATGTGCCACAGATTGTTTAACCATATATCTATAAAAAGACACATGGGTGTGTTTTCCCCAATATTTAGCTATAAACTTTTTGTACAGATTTTTGTGAGAACACAAGTTTTCATTGTTCAAGGATAAATACCCAGAGATATGACTACTGAGTTGTATTGTAGTTGTTGCATGTTTAGTTTTTTAAGAAACTGCTAAAATGTTTTCCAGAGTAGCTGTACCCTTTTACATTCTACCAGCAATGTATGAGTGATCCCGTTTCTGGGCATCCTCACCAGTATTTGGTGCTGTCAATATACTTTTTTTTATTTTGACTATACTACGTGTAGTGGCATCTTATTGTGGTTTTGATTTGCATTTTCCTAGTGGCTAATGATGTTACACATCTTTTCCTGTGGCCATTTGGATTCTGACAGTGTCTTTATTGACTTCTCCTAGTGGTTAGCCAAGTTAGTTTTGAAAAGATCAGCATGATTCAACTGAGAGAAGCCAAGTGGACAGTGGGATCATGTGAGGTTGGAGTTTTAAAGGGAGACATTATTCACTCCAAGATCTTATTCAAACTCACGTTTCCATATTCATCTTATTTTTTGTCTAACACAATCAACTGTCCAGAAAAAAAATTACCCAATGTTCTAAATGAACTTCCGAATAACTCTTCTCCTCTGAGAATAAATTTCTTCACATTATTTATCCAAAATAAAAAATATAATTAGATGTAACTTTAGAGGTAAAAACAATGGACAAACATAGTGAATTTAAACACATAGTTAAACCCTGGCTGGCATGGCTCAGTTCATTAGAATGTTGTCCTAAAACCGAAGAGTTGCAGGTTCGATTCCCAGTCAGGACACACACCTAGGCTGTGGGTTCGATCTCTGGTCCAGGTATGTATGATCCCTAGTCCGGGCACATACAGAATGCAACCAATCATTGCTTCTCTCTTGCACAGATATTTCTCTCTTTCCCCTACTCTCTCCCTTCCTCTCTCTCTAAAAGCAATGAAAAAAATGTACTCAGGTGAGGATAAAAATAAATAAATATATAAAATAAAGACATAGCCAAGCTGTTAAAACTTATGAATTTTATTTTATGTAAATGAAACCTCAATATAACTAATAATAATTAATGAGATGGGGTTACAATATTATATAGACTAGTGTGAGAATTGTTCCCTCAGAACATTTTATCTGATTACATTTAACCTCTAATCCCTTTAACAGACAGTAATGAATTCTCTCCTCTTTCCTTGCTCTTACCTTGTCTTTTGGTCACAAAATACTACAAGAGAGATGCCCTCCTACTCCCAAATTGAGGAAAGCAAACTGAAGATAAAATCCCCCATCATCAAGCTTTTGGCATCATTCTCTGTAAGAGAAAAAAAAGTGATTTTTTACTGCCAGAATTATGTGAGTCATTTTTATTTTTAACAACCTATATATTTCAAAAACAGGATCTCACATAAAAGTTATTAAAATGGAAATAACATACTATTTGTGAGAGTATATATAGTAGTATGATCTTTGAAAGGGTAATTTGAAATTCCTTTGACCTAGAAATTACACTTATAGTAGTCTATCTTTACAAATATATTTCTTCAACAAATGCCAAACACCTACTGTGTGTCAAACACTGAGCTGGACACTGAAAAGACAGCTGTGAACAACTCAAAGTTGCAGTCTCATAGGGTTCTTACATTCCAGATTTGAACAAGACCACAAAAATTATATTAGGTAATGATAAATGCTCTGACGGAAAATAAAGTACAGTTGTGTTCATTTTATTGATTTGTTCATAATCATTCATAACATAAATATACATGGCAAGCATTGTACATTGCATGCATTTCATATTTATCAAATGGCACATAACAAAAAAGAGAAAGCAGGATAAGGGGAGTAAAATTATAGAGGAAAGTGAGGGTGCCATTGTTTATTGAGTGGACAGTCAGGGAACACTTCTGCAATAAGGTGACATGTAAGAGAGACCTGAAGCAAATCGGGGGATGAGTCACACAGAAAATCCAAAGGTTTTGAGGAAGAAAGGGCCTAGTTGTGGCAGGAATAAAGTGAAGAATAGGATAAATAGAGGTCATGGAGGTGGCAGGTAGCCATATCCTGACAACTCTGGTAGACCATGGTTAGGAAGTGAGATGGGAAGATGTTGAAAGGTATTGAGTAGGCTTATATTCTAAAATGAGTATGCACTGACTGCTGTGTGGAGGACAGAATATAGGAGGTTAAAAGTGTAGAAATGTACAATGATAGTCACTGCCTCTGTACTTTAAATAATAAAAAATAGAAGCTGCTCACATATACATTAATAACAGTACATTAAAGAAATGGTTATGCACCTGGCTGGTGTGGCTCAGTGAATTGAGTGTCAGCTTGCAAACCAAAGGGATGCTGGTTCAATTCCCAGTCAGGGCATATGCCTGGGTTGCAGACCAGGTCTCCAGTTGGGGGCACTTGAGAGGCAACCACACACTGATGTTTTCCTCTCTTTCTCCCTCCCTTCCCCTCTGTCTAAAAAAATAAATAAATAAAATCTTTTATAAAAGAAAAAGAAATGGTCATACAAACATCTGGTAGCCATTCCAAACAATAAGGCAGAACTGTATATAATAATTTGGAAAGATGCCCATAATATTGTTAAGCGAACAAAAAGCAAATTGCAAAACATAATATCTGGTAAGATCCTTGTTCAGTTAAAAACATGCACACACACACACAAAGAAAATATGTACAGCTCTACATACACACAAACACAGATTTATTTGTAAAAGCAGAGAAAAAATTAGAAGGAGATGGAACAAACTTGTAAACTATGGTAGACAGAATAATGGCTCCCGAATATATTCACATCCTAATCCTTGGTATCAGTGAATATGTTACCTTACAGGGCAAAAATGGTTTTGCAGATGTGATTAAGGATGTGGCCTTAAAATAGGGAGATCATGCTGGTTTGCCTAGATAATCACATAATCTAATCACATAAATCCTTAAAAGTGGAGAAACTTCCCCAGCTGAATCAAAGAGATACAGCCGAAGGACTTGATACCTTGTTGCTTTTTCTGACAGAAGAAGCAAAATCTGCTTTGGGTTTCACAACAATAACAACAAAGATACCAACCTGGGTGGGGGGAGGAGAGAGGGAGGGAGGGGGGAGAGGGGGAGAGGGGGAGAGAGAGACAGAGAAAGAGAGAGACAGAGAGAGAAACTAAATCAGTTAGGTCAAATTGCTGGCTTCCACCACTGAATAGCTATATCAGCAGGTCTCAAGGAGGGCTTCAGAGTTTGCATTTCTTCCAGAAACCACACTTTTAACACCACTGGCTAAGACGATGGGGTCTAGAACCAGCCATCCTAGAATCAAATTTTGGTTCCAACACTTACTAGCATTTGACCTTAAGTAAATTACTCAACTTCTTTTTGCCTGTAGTTTCTTTAACTATGAAATGTGGATGATAATACTAGTACCTATTTCATAATATTATTGTGAGAATAAATGAGTTAGCTCATGTAAAACATTTAGAACAGTGTATAGCATTTAGTTAGAATTAGGTAAATATTAAACCCTTTTTAATTTACTGTTTACCTACCTTGTGTCTTGTTTTAAGTTATCCAGAATTGTGTCTTGAAAGTCATTCATGTCTTTTCCAATGGCCTCCTTTTTTGCTCCCTTTCTCAGACTTATCTTTTTGTGAGAGTGTGCTTGACAAAGCTGTTGTTGTAGCCAGCCTATTAACCTTTAGACCCTTACCTTCATAGATAGACCTGTTTCTTCAGCAAACCTGGCCTTCGCTGGGATAATAAAAGCCTCCAGGTACAGACCAACAATCACCCTTCTTCCTCTTCCTGCACCTTATCCTTCACTCTTCTTATCCCCTTCCCTTAAAGGGAAAATACTTTGGGAAAAGGGGACTGCTACAGTAGCAAATCTCTCTTGCTCAGCCTTCTCTTGCAATAGTTTAATAATTGGACTAGACCATACCTCTCTGAGTGGATTCCAGAATTATTGCTGTTGTGAGCATTTGATGAGGAGATATTGAAATATCAAATTTTATTTACTCCAACATTCACTAAACTAAATAGTTTAGGCATCATGCCATGTCTTTTTTTTAATGATGTATCTTTTTTATAAGCTGCTTCTAATCATGTTCCAAATTGTGGCTTATAAATAAATTAAATCAATTGAGAAGGCAGTATCAGCTCTTCAAATTGTCAATCTCCATGGCCAGTAGCACCAATTTCATCTAAACACCAAGGAGGAAGCTGTCAGGCCACTAACTCAGCCTTCCCTCCCATTTGCAAACTGAACCTGGCTCTGGCCTCTGTGAACACCTCACCCACACTCTTTCCCCACCAGCAGGTTCTCAGGTTAATTGTATCCTTATCTGCTACAACTTTGAACCCAGAGAAATTTACACTGAGTATTGCAAATTTTACTGATAAGTTAATTTACACAGATGGTTATGCTTCTCCTCCCTCTCTCCAGCCCCTCTGTTGGAAAAAGCAGGAAGCTAGTTGCAAAGGAGTGTGGACAATGGATGGAAAGGAGAAGAGATTTAATTGCCAAAGTCAGACATTGCCAAATAAGGCACCCTCTAGCAAGGGAGGAGACGAATCTCTTGCTGTGTGAAAACCTCTGGGTTACACAGTTGTGCAGACTAGGTGGCTGTGACACTGCATCCCTACCCACCCTCTTTTGGGGAAACTGATAGAAAATTGTATTGATGATGATAATATGTACTATTTTATAAAATGCTATATATTATAACAGTATGATTGTGTCATATATAATTCATTCTTTGTTAACATTTAGTCCTCAAGGCCTTAACCCAATGAGTCCTAAATTTGGCTAAACATTCCAGTCACCTAAGGAGCTTTGCCAAAGCCAGATGCCCAGGTAACACCCCATACTAATCAAATCCGAATCTCTGGGGTCAGGAGTAGTATTTGCTAAATATAAATCCAGGTGATTTCAATGCACTGCAAAGAATAAAAACCACTCCCCAAACCCAAACGAGAGACACTGACAACCCAGGCCAGGCAAGCAGGAGCTAACTTTTGAACTCAGACAACTCTACATAAACAATTATCTCCTTCATCCTCTTGCCTGTTCCAAACCTGCTGTTCCAGAATTTGTGTATGTGTGAGGGGGCTGTGAGGGTCCCCCAGGCAAATAATGTCCTTAAGGCAGGGTCTGTAAGAAACTATGCTTTACAAACAACCTATTAGCAGCCTGGGCTCCTGCCAGCCTCCATTACCCATTCTGGACCACAGACAACCTGAGACACATTCTGTCTCACACCTACCCCTCACCTCCAAATCTATGACCATCTCATTCCCTCCACAGCAGTGCACTCCCTAAATCCTTGCTTCTAATGATCAATGGACGTACAACCCAAATGTTATTTCCTCCATCAAATTTACCCTGACTCCCTCTACACCTTGTCATTTCAAATCTAAGGGTCAGGCTTATGAATTTAAAGAAAATAGAATTGCATTGAATCAGTAGACCTGGTTTTGAGGAGTTGCCACTGTAGCAAACATGCTAGTCATCAAGTTGATTTCTATTCTCTCCCTAATACTGACTTGGGACAACAATACACTCAGCTTCAATGGATACGAAAACATAACCCATACATATGCTGTATACAAGAGACCCATCTCAGAACAAAAGATACACACAAACTGAAAATGAAGGTATGGAAAAATATTCCATGCAAATGGAAACAAAAAAAGCATGGGGGTAGCAATACTTATATATGACAAAATAGTACTCAAAACAAAGACTATAACAAGACACAAAGAAGGTCCGTATATATTATGACAGGAATTGATCCAATAAAAGGATATAATCCTTGTAAACATATATGCACCCAACATAGGAGCACCTAAATATATAAAGAAAATCTTAGTGGACATTAAGGGAGAGATTGCTATCAATACAATTATAGTAGCTCATTTTAATACTCCATTGTCATCAAAGGATAGAACTTCCAGAACAAAAAAAAAAAAAAGTCAACAAAGTAACAGTGATGTCAAATGGTGCACTACATTATATAATTTTTTTTCTTTTTTTTTTAATTTATTTTAATTTTTGTTCTTGTACAGGTTTCTGTCTTTTACTCCCATCCCTGCCCACTACCCCAGGCCTCCCCACCTCCCTCCCATTTCCACCCCCCTAGTTTTTATCCATGTGTCCTTTATAATTGTTGCTCTAAACCCTTCCCCTTTTCCCCTGATCTTCCCTCCCCTCTCCCATCTGGTGACTGTCAGTCTGTTCTCAATTTCAGTGTCTTTGGTTATATTGTGCGTGTTTATTTGTTTTGTTGATTAGGTTCCTGTTAAAGGTAAGATCATATGGCATTTGTCTTTCACTTCCTGGCTTATTTCACTTAGCATAATGCTTTCCAGTTCCATCCATGCTGTTGCAAAGGGTAGGAGCTCCTTCTTTCTTTCTGCTGCATAGAATTCCATTGTATAAATGTACCATAGTTTTTTTATCCATTCATTTACTCATGGGCACCTGGGTTGCTTCCAACATTTGGCTATTGTAAATTGTACTGCTATGAACATTGGGGTGCACAGGTTCTTTTGGATTGGTGTTTCACGGTTCTTAGGATATAATCCTAGCAGTGGAATTGCTGGCTCAAAGGGTAGATCCATTTTTAGTTTTCTTAGAAAATTCCATACTGCTTTCCATAGTGGTTGTACCAGTCTGCAATCCCACCAACAGTGCACTAGGGTTCCCTTTTCTCCACAACCTCTCCAACACTTGTTGTTTGTTGCTTTGTTTATGATGACCATTCTGACTGGTGTGAAGTGGTATCTCATTGTGGTTTTAATTTGCATCTCTCTGATAGCTAGTGATACTAAGCATCTTTTCATGTGTCTCTGAATCCTCTGTATGTCCATCTTGGAGAATTGTCTGTTGAAGTCCTTTGCCCATTTTTAAATTGGATTGCTTGTCTTCTTCTAGTGAAGTCCTGTAAGTTCTTTATATATTTTGGAGATTAACCCTTGTCTGAGGTATTATTGGCAAATATGTTTTCCCATACAGTTGGTTCTCTTTTTATTTTAATACTGTTTTCTTTAGCCATGCAGAAGCTTTTCATTTTGATGAGATCCCATTTGCTCATTCTTTCCTTTATATCCCATGCTCTAGGGGACATATCAGTAAAAATGTTACTGTGTGAAATATCTTAGATTTTCCTGCCTATGTTCTCCACTAGGATTTTAATGGTGTCACAGCTTATATTTAAATCTTTTATCCACCTGGAATTTATTTTTGTGTATGGTGTAAGTTGGTGCTTGTCATTTTTTTGCACATACCTGTCCAGTTCTCCCAACACCCCTTGTTGAAGAGGCTACTTTTACTCCATTTTATGTTGCTGCCTGCTTTGTCAAATATTAATTGACCTTAGCGACTTGGGTTTATTTCTGGGCTCTCTGTTCTATTGCACTGGTCCATGTGCCTGTTTTTATGCCAGTACCAGGCTGTTTTGATTACAGTGCACTTGTAATACAGTTTGGTGTCAGGTATTGTAATCCCTCCTACTGTGCTCTTCTTTCTCAAAATTGCAGCAGCTATTCGAGGTCACTTATGGTTCCATAGAAATTTTTGAAATGCTTGTTCTATGTCTGTGAAATATGCCATTGGTACTTTAATAGGTATTGCATTGAATCTGTAAATAGCTTTGCATAATACGGACATTTTGATGGTGTTAATTCTTCCAATCCATGAACACAGTATATGTTTCCATTTGTTTGTGTCTTCCTTGATTTCTTTCCTCAGTGTTGTGTAGTTTTCTTCATACAGATCTTTTACCTCCTTGATTAGGTTTATCTGTAGGTATTTTATTTTTCTTTTTGCTATATTGAATGGGATTTTTTTCTTGATTTCTGCTTCTGCTGTTTCATTGTTGGTATACAGAAATGCCTTTGATTTCAGGATATTGACTTTGTATCCTGCTGTTTGGCCAAATTCATTTATTAGGTCAAGCAGTTTTTTGGCCAAGTCTATAGGATTTTTGATGTACACTACCATGTTATCTGCAAACAATGATAGTTTTGTTTCCTCCTTTCCAATTTGGATGCCTTTTATTTCCTTTTCCTTGTCTAATCGCTGTGGCTAAGACTTCCAATACTATATTGAATACAGGTGGTGAAAGTGGACAACCTTGTCTTGTTCCTGATCTTATTGGAAAAGATTTTAGTTTTTGAACGTTGACTATGATGTTGGCTGTAGGTCTCCCATATATTGCCTTTATTATGTTGAGGAATTCTCCCTCTATTTCCACTTTGCTGAGTGTTTTTGTCATAAATGGGAGTTGTACCTTATCAAATGCTTTTTCTGCATGTATTAATATGATCATGTGATTTTTGTCTTTGCTTTTGTTTATGTGATGTATTACATTTACTGATTTGTGAATATTGACCCATCCTTGCATCCCAGGGATGAATTCCACTTGATCACACTGTATAATCTTTTTAATGTATTGTTGGATGCAGTTTCCCAATATTTTGTTGAGGATTTTAATATCTATAATCATCACCAATATTGGCCTGAAGTTTTCTTTCTTTGTTGTGTCTTTTCTGGTTTTGGGATTAGGATGATGATGGCTCCATAAAAAGACTTTGGGAGTATTCCATCATTTTGGATTTTTTGGAATAGTCTGTGAAGGATAGGGTTAGCTCTTCCTTCACTGCTTTGTAGAATTCTCTTGTGAAACCATCTAATCTAGTGCTTTTGTGTATCGGGATTTTTTTGATGACTGCTTCAATTTTGTCTCCTGTTATTCATCTGTTCAGGATTTCTTCTTCTTGTTCATTGAGTTTTGGAAGATTATATTTTTTAAGAAATTTGTCCATATCACCTAGTTTTTCACATTTCTTGGCATACAGTTCTTCATAGTAATTTGTTACAATCCTCTGTATTTCTGTGGTATCAGTTGTAATCTCTCCTCTTTCATTTCTGATTGTGTTTATTTGGGTCCTCTCTCTTTTTTGCTTGATGAGCCTGCTTAAAGGCTTGTTGATTTTGTTTATGTTTTCAAAGAACCAGCCCCTGAATTCATTTATCCTTAGAATTGTGCTTTTAGTCTCTATGTCATTTAATTCTGCTGTGATCTTAGTTCTTTCCTTCCTTCTACTTGCTCTGGGCTGTCTTTGTTGTTGTTCCTTGAGTTCTTGTAGGCATAGGGTTAGTTTGTTTGTTTGAAATGTTTCAATCTTTTTTAGGCAGGCCTATATTGCTATGAACTTCCCTCTGAGGACTCTCTTTGCTGTGTCCCATAAGTTTTGGGGTCATTTGGAGTTAATTTTCATTTGTTTCCAGAAACTTTTTGATTTCTTCCCTAATTTTATTCTTAACCCATTCATTGTTGAATAGCAAGCTATTCAGTCTCCATGATTTTGTTTTGGGTTTTTCCCCTTGGAGTTGGTTTCTAGTTTCAGTCCCTTGTGGTCAGAGAAAATGCTTGCTATGATTTCAATTTTCTTGAATTTGTTGAAGCTTGTTTTGTGTCCTATCATGTGGTCTATCTTTGAGAATGTTCCATGTGCATTTGAAAAGAATGTGTATTTAGTTTCTTGGGGATGAAGGGGTCTATATATATCAGTTAAGTCCATTTCATCTAGAGTGTTCAATACCACAATATCCTTGTTGATATTTTGTTTAGAAGATCTGTCCATTTTTGACATGGGGTGTTAAAGTCCCCTATTATAATTGTGTTGCTGTCAATATCTTTCTTGAAGTCTTCTAAGATTTTCTTTATGTATTTGGGTGATCCTATGTTGGGTACATATATATTTACAATCTTTATGTCTTCTTTGTGGATTCTTCCCTTGAGTAATATGAAGTGACCTTCTGGGTCTCTCTTTATGGCCCTTTTTTTGAAGTCTATTTTGTCTAATATGAGTATTGCTACCCTGGCTTTTTTTCTGTCTGTTTGCATGGAAAATTTGTTTCCAGCCCTTCACTTTCAGTCTGTGTAGGTCTTTTGTCCTGAGGTGGGTCTCTTGTAGGCAGCATATGTGTAGTCATGCTTTCTTATCCATTCAGCTATTCTATTTCTTTTGATTGGAGCATTTATTGCATTAACGTTTAAGGTTATTATTGATAGGTACTTATTCATTGCCATTTTCGTACCTGTGTTCCTCTCTGTCTCTCTCTCTTTTCCTTCCTTTCCTTAAAGCAGTCATTTTAGCATCTCTTGCAGAACTGGTTTGGTGTAGCTGTATTCTTTTGGACTTCTTTTGTCTGGGAAGCTTCTTATTTGGCCTTCTATCTTCATTGAAAGCCTTGCTGGGTAAAGTATTCTTGATTTCAGGCCTTTGGTTTTCTTTACTTGGAATATTTCTTGCCATTCTCTTCTGGCTTGGAGCATTTCCTTTCAGAAGTCAGCTGCTAACCTAATCAGGCTCCCATGTATGTTACTCCCTGTTTCTTCCTGCTGCCTTTAAAATTCTTTCTTTGCTTGGAATTTTGACATTTTAATTATGATGTGTTTTGAAGTGGGCCTCTTTGGGTTCCTCTTGATTGGGATTCTCTGTGTTTCCTGGATTTGTGTGACTTTTTCTTTCATCAAATTAGGGAAGTTTTCCATCATTACTTTTTCAAACTGGTTTTCTATCCCTTGCTTTTCTTCTTCTCCTTCTGGTATCCCTATTATATGTATATTACTATGTTTTGTGTTGTCTTGCATTTCTCTTACTCCTTCTTCATTCTTTCTGAGCCTCTTTTCCTTTTCTTGCTCTTTCTGGGTGACTTTTTCTACTTTGTCCTCCAACTCACTGATCTGATCTTCTGCTTCATCAATCCTGTTTTTTATTTCTTCTACTGCGTTCTTCAGCTGAGAAATTGTACTCTTCATTTCCTCTTGACCTTTGTTGATAGTTTCTATTTCTTTTTTCATGCTAATATAGTTTGCAGTGAGTTCATTGTAGCTTCCCTGTAGTTACTGGTAGCTCATTGTGAGCTCATTGAGCTTCCTGATAACCATTGCTTTGAACTCAATATCTGATAATTGAGTTGCCTCTGTTTCATTTAGCATTCTTTCTGAGGATTCCTCCTTTCCTTTCAATTGGGGATTGTTTCTTTGTCTTCCCCTTGTTTGTGAGACTCTTCTTGTTAGCCTCAGCTTCTTAAATTGATCTGTTCTGGCTCCCTGGGTTTATGGTGTGAAGTTGTATGGCAGAATACCTGTGAGATTCAGTGGTGCAGTCTCCTTGATCTCCTGAGCTCACTGGTCTTGGGCTGTTGTTTAAGTTGGCTCTGTGTTTGTCTTTGGGTTTTGATTGCTGTTGGATCTTGCTTTGTTGTGTCCTTCCCACCAGCTTGTTAACTGAGGGTCACTCTGTCCACCATTTCTTGTATTTTGTTCTGCTGGTGAGGGCAGGTTGTATTGAAGCTAGTTCTTCCATGTGTACAATGTTTTGAAGGTTCTTTCTTGCTCTTGTTGAGTTGTTTGTACTAGGTAGTTTCTCCACTATTTAATTGTATTTCCAGATAGGTCCTGGATTGAGATTTGTGTGGATTCCACTCCTTCCTTCACCTTCTTCTGTTGTTATCTGTTGGCGGTTCCTTTGTTGTTGGTTTTTCTATTCCAGTGTGTATCCTGATGTTCACTGCTTCCACCTACTCATCTGGTTTTTCAGTTTCCACTACAATTTTTGGTGTCTTATTTTCATATATGCTGGGGTACTCTTGGCTGATTGCTCTGTTCCTCCATAGATTGGCTAGGTTTTTCTCCCATGTATAGTGGGAAGTGGAATCCACTCCCTCCTACCACACTGCCATCTTCCTCCTCACAGATTATATAGATTTCATTGATACTTACAGAATATTTCATTCCAAAGCAGCAGAATATACATTATTCTCAAGTGCACATGGAACATACTTTTTAAAAAAATATTTCAGGGACATCTGGCCAAGATGGAGGCATAGGTGGACATGCTATGCCTCCTCTCACAACCAAGATTAAGGACAACAAAAATATAGAACCAAAAAAAAGATAGAAAACCACCAAGACAGAGAGAAAATTGAATTGTACGAAGTCCAACAACGATTCACCCAGACTGGTAAGAGGGGCAGAGTCAGCTGTGATCAGAGTCAGGTCGCGGGGGCTAAGATGGTGGATGGTGGTCCGGGGCATGCAGTCACCCCAGGCGCACAGGCAGCAGTTGCCAAATACGAGGAGGCCAAGCGGAGCACACAAGGCGGCTGGCCATGGGCACATATTTGCACACAGATTAACCAGGCTAAAACGGGTAGCAAGACAGACTGAGCAATGCAGGTCCCCAGAGCTGGGAAGTGAAGCCTAAAAGCACCCATTGAAAACACTTGTAGGAGCTGAGGTGCCAAGAAGGAGTCCCAGCCCCACAGGAGAGTTCCTTGGGGAGACTCATGGGGTCCTGGAGTGTACACAGGCCCACCCAACATGGAAATCAGCACCAGAAGGACCCACTTTGCTTGAGGAAAGTGGCTAAAGGGACTGGAATCAGCACAAGAGCACAGAGCAAGCGCCATTGTTCCCTCTCAGACCCTACCCCCATGGCCAGCATCACAACCCAGCAACAGGGCTGCCCTGCCCTGGTGAATGCCTAAGGATCTGCCCCTCACTACATAACAGCCGTGACCTCACAAAAACAAAAACAAACAAAAAACAAAAACAAAAAAAACATAAAAACCAAAACCAAGGATGGCTCAATCAGGAGAACAGATCGGCACCCCGGAGCTAATTCGTCTGAGCAACCAGAAGGTGGTCAACCTATCAGATGCACAGCTCAAAGCACTGGTAGCCAACCAATCAGAAGCACAGTTCAAAGCACTAGTAATTAGGAAGCTCACAGAATTGGTTGATTTTGGTCACAAATTAGATGAACAAATGAAGACTACAATAAGTGAAATGAAGAAAAACGCACAGGGAACCAACAGTGATGGGAGGAAAACTGTGACTCAAATCAATGGAGTAGACCAGAAGGAAGAAAGGAACAACCAAACAGAAAAGAATGAAGAAATGAGAATTCAAAAAAATGAGGAGAGGCTTAGGAACCTCCAGGACATCTTTAAATGTCCCAACATCCGAATTATAGGGGTACCAGAAGGAGAAGAGGAAGAGCAATAAGTGGAAAATTTATTTGAACAAATAATAAAGGAGAATTTCCCCAATCTGTCAAAGGAAATACACATCCAGAAGTCCAGGAAGCTCAGAGAGTCCCAAAAAATGTGGACCCAAGGAGGAACTCACCAAGGCACATCATAATTACATTAGCCAAGATTAAAATGAAGGAGAGAATTCTAGAAGCAGCAACAGATAAGAGCACAGTCACCTACAAAGGAGTTCCCATCAGACTGTCAGCTGATTTCTCCAAAGAGACCTTACAGGCAAGAAAGGGATGGAAAGAAGTATTCCAAGTCATGAAAGGCAAGGACCTACATCCAAGATTGCTCTATCCAGTGAAGCTGTCATTTAGAATGCAAGGACAGATAAAGCGCTTCTCAGATAAGGTCAAGTTAAAGGAGTTCATCATCACCAAGCCCTTATTATATGAAATGTTAAAGGGACTTCTCTAAGAAAAAGAAGATAAAAAATATGACAGTAAAAAGACAGCAAACTCACAGATATTAACAACCACACCTAATACAAAAGCAAACTAAGCAAACAACTAGAACAGGGGCAGAAACACAGAAATGGAGATCACATGGAGGGTTAGCAACAGGGGAGTAGGAGGAGGAGAGAGAGGAAAAGGTACAGAGCACAAGTAGCATAGATGGTGGGTAGAAAATAGGGGGAGGGCAAGAATAGTATAGGAAATGTAGAAGCTAAAGAACTTATGACACATGGACATGACCTAAAGGGGGGATGTGGGTGGGAGGGGGTGTGCAGGGTGGAGGGGAATGATGGGGGAGAAATGGGACAAATGTATTAGCATAATCAATAAAATATAATTCTTTTTTCTTTGTAAATTATTTCATTTAATTCTTTTTTAAATTTTATTTTAATTGTTGTTCTTATACAGTTTTCTGTTTTCTACTCCCAT
>PVKU01006946.1:0-95069 GCA_004027475.1 Anoura caudifer
TTCCCCTCCACCCTGCACACCCCCTCCCACCCACATCCCCCCCTGTTAGTTCATGCCTATGTGTCATAAGTTCTTTAGCTTCTACATTTCCCACACTATTCTTGCCCTCCCCCTGTCTACTTTCTATCCACCGTCTATGCTACTTATTCTCTGTACTTTGTCCCCCTCTCTCCTCCTCCCACTCCCCTGTTGATAACCCTCCATGTGATCTCTATTTCTGTGTTTCTGCTCCTGTTGTAGTGGTTTGCTTAGTTTGCTTTTGTTTTAGGTGTGGTTGTTAATACCTGTGAGTTTGCTGTCTTTTTACTGTCCTATTTTTTTAATCTTCTTTTTCTTAGATAAGACCCTTTAACATTTCATATAATAAGGGCTTGGTGATTATGAATTCCTTTAACTTGACCTTATCTGAGAAGCACTTTATCTTCCCTTCCATTCTAAATGACAGCTTTGCTGGATAGAGCAATCTTGGATATAGGTCCTTGACTTTCATGACTTGGAATACCTCTTTCCAGCCCCTTCTTGCCTGGAAGGTCTCTTTTGAGAAATCAGCTGACAGTCTGATGGGAATTCCTTTGTCGGTGACTCTGCCTTTACCCCTTGCTGCTTCTAGAATTCTCTCTGTCATTTGAATCTTGGCTAATGTAATTATGATGTGCCTTGGTGTGTTCCTCCTTGGGTCCAACTTCCTTGGGACTCTGAGCTTCCTGGACTTCCTGGAAGTCTATTTCCTCTGCCAGATTGGTGAAGTTCTCCTTTATTATTTGTTCAAATAAGTTTTCCACTTGTTGCTCCTCCTCTTCCTCTCCCAGTACCCCTATAATTCGGATGTTGGGATGTTTAAAGATGTCCTGGAGGTTCCTAAGCCTCTCTCATTTTTTTTGAATTCTTGTTTCTTCCTTGTTTTCTGTTTGGTTGTTTTCTTCCTTCCTTCTGGTCCACTCCATTGATTTGAGTCCCAGTTTTCCTCCCATCTCTATTGGTTCCCTGTGCGTTTTTCTTCATTTCACTTATTGTAGCCTTCATTTTTTATCTAATTTGTGAGCAAAATCAACCAGTTCTGTGAGCATCCTGATCACCAGGGCTTTGAATTGTGCATCTGATAGGTTGGCTATCTCTTTGTCACTTAGATAAATTGGCTCTGGGGCTTTGATTTGTTCTCCAGTTTGAGCCATTTTTGGTTTTCTGGGGTTTTTTTTGTCTGGTCGTGGCTGTTACGTAGTGAGGGGTGGAGCCTTAGGTGTTCCCCAGGGCGGGGCAGCCCAGTAGCTTGGTAGTGACACTGTATGTGGGGGCGGGGTTCGAGAGGGAACAATGGCACTTGCTCTGCTCTCTCTCGGATTCTAGTCCCTTCCGCCGCTTCCCCTTCACCTGGATTATCTGCGTGAATGTGGGACCACCTGGTCAGCCAACTGCCTTGCGCAGCCTCACTGGGTCTGCACAATTGCTACCCCGTGCCCAGGGTCTGCTAGCTGCCACCTGTGCACCTGGGATCTGCCAGCTGCTGCTACCTGCAAGCCAGTCCACACCTCCACTTTTTTCTGCCTCAACACCACCCCTCTTACCGGTCTGGATGAATGCTTGTTGGACTTCTGTACAGTTCAATTTTCTATGAGTTCTGGCTGTTTTCTTGTTTCTAAATCTTTGTTGTCCTTAATTTTGGTTGTGAGAGGAGGCACAGTGTGTCCACCTACACCTCCATCTTGGCTGAAGTCCCTTAGCACTTTCTTTACAGGACAGTGCAGCTTCATTCTCTGTTGCGACTGTCCATGAGAATATTCGGATGGTGCACTTCACACTTTTTATCATTCTTACAGTTAGTAGAAGAGTTAGTGAACATCTCACAGTATGTGATGATAGTCAGACTTAAACCCTCAGGATCTCTAATAATAGATTTAGCAACTGGGCTTCATAAAACGGTGTGTCAAAACGGAGGTGTACCAGAGTAATGTATTAGAAATAATGAAGAACCAAGTTTTGTGCACTAAAAATAAATTAATAAGAGTAGACATGTTGTTTCATAACAATGCTATTTTTACTCACAGGT
This sequence comes from Anoura caudifer, assembly GCA_004027475.1. NCBI lineage: Eukaryota > Metazoa > Chordata > Mammalia > Chiroptera > Phyllostomidae > Anoura > Anoura caudifer. The sequence continues at coordinate 2,045 of PVKU01006946.1, forward strand.
ATTCCAGTATGAGACACAGGGAAAGGGCATAGAGAGTTCCAGCAAGTGCGCCTGAAATTGGCTATAATCTGCACGTGTCCTTATCTCCATGCCAGTCCATAGGAACGATCCTGGGAATGTGTTCCACACATGGTATCACCTATCTTCCAAGCAGTGTCAGAGAAAAGATGGGGAACTATTGATGGGTCACACAGGAATTCATTAAGAGAATCCCTTTGACTCAGTAACTTTACTATTTGTCATCCAATGTTTCTCATCATTCTGTAGGATAAAATTACTAATATTTTAATAATTTCACTAACAAGTGCCTTAGATGCATTATCTTATTTAATCCTCACATTAAACCAATTAAGAGTTCATCAGCAGGCTGAAAGAGCTGCAGGCTTTGGAGAAAACCGCACATGGTCACCACGGAGGCCTGTCTTGGGTCTCTTGGTCTAAATGTGAGCTGGGAAATATTCACAGCATTGCTTTATGCTGAGGCTATGACTAATACATCTAAAACGGTGAATAGAAGAAAAAGTCAAAATCTTTTCCTCTGGTCAGTTTCATTCCATTGAACTGCTACATCATGAGGACACTGAGATGAATGGAACATATTTCTGCCCTCCAGGAATCTAAAGCCTAGTTGGTAGAGAGAGCAATAAATGAACAATGAAAGAATTGTAATATAATGTGATTAAAATTATAATAAAAGCAAGCTTAAAATTTAATGGGAAAACAGATGAGGGGGCAAATAGATTGTTGAGAGGTAAGAGGGGTGTCATAAAAATTATGCACCAAAGGTGACAGTTAGCCTGACCTTGAAAGGTGTTGAAGAGTTCAATGGTGGAACTGGTGGAGGAGAAGTGTTATGGGAAAAGGGCCCAGCAGAGGTCTTTCTTCCCATCCTTGCTTAGAGTCTCCAACTGCTTTTTCAACAATGCATTTTCTGTGACCTGTCTGGATTTCTCACTCAGTCCTCTTTGAGTCTAAGGAATTAACATACCACTGGAAGGCAAGCATTGGGAGAGAAGAGAGCTGGCTGACCTAGAGTGAAAGCCAACAATTGACCTTGGTCTTGTAACTGAACAAAAACAGAGGTTCAGCTGCCTGTCGCCACAAAAACCAAACTCATGAAGCAGATGCTGGTGCGAAAGAAAAGAGGTTTTATTGAAATGTTGCGTGACATGGGAGAATGGTGGACTCTGCTCTCAAAGACCATCTCCTCTTTCTGCCGTGGAAAAAGTCCATTCGTTCTCAGCAAGGCCAAGACAAAAGCCAGTGTCCAGAGTTCCTGCTCTATTTTAAAGTACAGCCAACAGGAAGTTACTATGACCCACTTCCTGGAGAGTAAGGAATCAGCCACTGAGAGCTGCAGCTGTCGGAAGAGACTGCCTATAAGAAGGAGCCACCAACCAGCCCTGGCCCAGCAGGCAGTGAGGCAGGAGAGTAAATACTTCAAGGTCTTTCCCATCTCCAGCCTGTGCCCTCCACTGGCCAAACCCAGTTGGAATTTGGAAGGCACTGACCTTACCTATATGCAGTCCAAAAAGACCCGCCTTGTCAGCAGAGACCAGGGTGAGGGCTGCAAAGTGTATCTGCAGGGACAAATGGACAGCAGCCAACAACGCTGTCAACCAGCTCTTCTCTTCTTGGTTCAGCACTGTGATTTCTAGCCTGTTTTTTAGAGGTACTGGGCAAAGTTTGAGTCTCTTTCAACTTTGCCTAAAAAAGCAAAGTTTTTGCTTTTTTTAATCAACAAAGCTAGAAAGAGCTAGACTCACAAGCAAGCTGCTAAAGCCTGGAAATGCACAGCTTCATCTCAAACCTAAATACAAGAAATCTCAGCCCTGCCTTTCCCAGGCAACTTTAATTAACTTTGTTGGGAAAGTTCTAAATGTCACACTCTCTTAATCTTCACTTTCAGAATTTTAACTGGGAAAATGTAAAGATAAAACTTAGAATTCACCCTGGAGGGGAAGGAACAAAAGCCTAGAAAAGAACAGAAATGTTATAAAGGGATTTTTTTCACCCTCTGCATTTTTACCTCTTGTCGTGCTCACTCAGTAGGGTTTGGACGGCTGGCAGAACGGGAGGTCCCGAGCATTGGCTGTGCCAACACACACCCACCGCTATCTGGGACCCTCGTAGACAAACAAGCGGGGGCCAGGCTGGCCCTCCTCTCCGGGCAGGTGGGGTCTCCATCTTCAGGTCCAGCTGGCTCAGCTGAAATTTTTAAAACACCGAATATTTACTCCTTTTAACATAACATCTTATCAATTATTAAAATAATAACATGTTAATTATTTACAATTTTATTTTTTACATTATATATAATTTTAAAGTATAAAAGTGTGTAAAGAAAAAATAGATACCATGCATATCCTCATCTAAGAGTGGCAACTATTATTAATGTTTTACTATATTTTCTTTCACTTTTTTCTCTACATAGATTTCCCAGATAGGTATTACACATTGTGTGTAGTTTTTCCATCCTCCTTTATTATTATTTGCAGTAGAGAATAATATTGCTGATGTTATCAAGTAAATTTCAAAATAATCTAATTTAAAGACTGCGTAATACTTTATATGTGAACGTTGTCTTAGCCTGTTTGGGCTGCTTTGACAGGATACCCTGGGCTGGGTGACTTCAACAACAAATATTTATTTATTGCAGTTCTAGAGATTGGAAGTCCAAGGTCGGACACCAGCATGGCTGGGTTCCAGTGAAGACCTGCTTCATGTTTTACAGACTGCTGTCATCTTCTTACATGGGTATATATAAGTCCCACCATGACCTGATTACCTCCCACAGGCCCATCTGCTGAAACCATTCTCCTGGGGGTTAGAGTTTCATCATGTGAAAGGGGGAGGGGCTCATGAACATGCAGCCCATAACAGATGGCTATACCCCAGCATTTAAGCACCCCCCTATTATTGAACATTTAGGTTTTTCTAATTTTCCTTAATATGAACAAGGCTGCGGTGAACACCTTCACTTACAGTTTTTCTAAATCGATGATAAATTTGTTAGAACAAATTTCTCAAAGCAGTTCCAAATGTAAAGTTTTACTTTGGACCTTGACAAATTGCTATGTAAAAGAGATTGTGCTAATTCACATTCCCACCTGCAGAGCACAGGCCTGCCCATTTTACAGAGCCTGGCTCACCCTGAGTGTTGAGATCCACTTCTATCTCCGTCAATGTTATTTCCTTGTTGTTCGGGTGGACGTTCAGGGAGAGTGAACAGTTTTCCACTCACTGTAGGCCATTCTGCTCCCTTCCTGGTGAATTGTCTGTTCCTGCTGTTCGGCAGCTACACATTCTTCCAAACTTTTGCTCCTCTCCAGAGGATCACAAAACTTTGTACAACTTTTTTCCAATTCATTGAGTGTTTTCAGATGGTTGGTTGCTTTTAAAGAAGTGAGTGATTCCAAAAATGTCATTTCAGTTTGGGTTTTGACAGAGAAAGGCTTCACGCTCGGTTGAATGCTGCCCAGACTATTTTCCAAAACCATAACTAAAGTCATCTTAATTGTCTCTCTGAATCTATTAAAATACACAGTAGCCTACCGTCTGCAGTTCATAAGTCCAAACCTCTTGGAAATGCATTTCTTTTGTTGGCCTCTCTAGGCCTAATTAGAACTATATGATCCTTTTTAGGTACTAGGAAGAGTGAGAAAAAACCAGCATGGTCAAGCATAGGCCTACTGACATGAGTTTTCAACTTGACAAGAAGCCCAGAAATGTTACTACGAGTGTGTTCTTGAATGCCTAAGTGCTTCCCTACAGTTTCTATGGTGGGTAATGATGAGATTATGTCTGTGCTTGGGCACGCCTTGCACCGGCTCCCAGAAATTAGTGATCCCAAAGGAGGCACTAAGAATCCCATGGAGGTGAAAAGAAGAGAATCATTTTCTCCATTGCAAGTTGACCAGTAGCAGCAAGCAGTGTTTGTTCAGCATTTCCCACTTCACAAAAGCACTTTCTCAAACACAATCTCATTAGATACTCACAACAACCGAATGGGGGTTTGACACCCTCACGCTCATTTTGCAGGGGCAGTTCAATGACTTGCTCCAAGTCACAGAGCTGAGAAGTGGTAGTTGGTGCTCAGTCTGCTGGCTTCTGTCTGTAGATGTTCCCAACTACGTTGTCCTGCCACTCTGGTGATGTGTTCACTTAGCATCCATTAGAAATGTTCCAGGTTCATGAAGCAAAAATAGAAAAAAGAACAACAAAATACACAAACACCACACACACAGGAGATACAACCCTCAGCACTGCCTTACTCAATGGTCTGGAGAGAGAAAGGGAAAGAGCAGTTACATTCTCGGTCTTTGCACATGCCTCTCACTCTGTGATTGCATTTTAGATTACTCTCTGGGATGTAATGGATATGTTTTATTTGGTAGTGCTCGAATTATTCAGTTAATTTTGTACCATCTTGCATGCTTCCTAACATTGAAAGATAAAATATCTTTCATAAGCAAATGAAAACATTTTTCAAATGTAAACATTACTCTTCAGACATTTGAAAGCAACCAACAACATTTATGGTAATGAAAGGTAGCGCAAAATTGACAGTCTGTCTTTAAGCTGCCATGGAGTGACTTCAAACTCTTACAAACAAAAAGTAACATACAGAGAATTATGAAATTTAGATTTATATTCACACCACAGTTTTATTAGCAATAAGCGAGAATGGTTATATTCTAGGTTCATACATCTATCTTTACTGATTTAATAGATATTGCATTTGACTTTTCAATTAGAGTACTTAACTCATCCCACTCCCTTGCTCCCCCCCTTTTTAAACAAGTTTGATTAAACTTCTGAACTTGTATGCCATTGAGATCTGATTAATATAGTATCTCAGAAAATGTGTTGGCCAGGAACAAAATGAGAAAATCAGTCTCTTGATTATCTATAACTGACTTTTATAACTAATCACTGTATAGACCAACTTTATGATGACAATTTTCTCAGCTAATTCTAGTTATGGGGTTAAGGGTTTTTATTTTTGAAAAATGTATTCTGTACATTTATTCACCATTATTATATTCCTTATTCTGAATCAAATGTTTATGAGGAGAAAAGGGAATGAAGAAGGCTATCTTCATCAGTCCAAGAAGTATAATAATTTGATTTCTTGGGACCTGTCTCACTTGTCATCCCTATTTTTAGTCTGTAAAAGTTAGCACCTACAGTGAAACATAAAGCTCTTCTCACTTACCCCAATTTAGTTCGCATCCTGCTAATCTGTAATCAAACAGCCACATTAACAGGTCACTTCACCCAGCGGGGGAAGGGGAGGGAGATATGTTTTAAATGTTTTGACATTGTTTAGCAAAAAGTATAGCACACATCTGCATTTTTTAATTAAAATTCTGGATAATTGTTATAAGTAATGCAACATTTCAACTTAATGACTCAGGCAACCTATAAGTGAACTCATTATGAACATGTTTCAAAGATTCACTAGCAAGTCAGTTACATGAAACTCAGAGCTTACTTTTCCAAAGACATAACCTTATATTTGGGGGATAGATTCCTAGGCCAACCTTCTAAGACTCCTTTACCCACAAGGAAGTGTATTTCAGTCTGACTGATTGCTCCCATCCTTCAAAGGCCTGAGCGCCAGCTTCCTGAACCCCTATGATAATAGTTAAAACTCAAGTCCCATCATTAGTCAGATGGGTGATCTCATTTTACTGTACTGTAAAATGGAGATATTGATGTTCCCCCTTTTAAGGAAAAAATGAAAAACGGGAGCAAAGCACCTAATACAGGGCTTGGCACAGGATAAATAGTGATCGCAGCTGTGAGGGCAGCGATGACGGGGGCTTCTGCATTTCAGGCCCCTCTGAAGCCAAGGTAAAGGCAGGTCTGGGAAGTCTCTTGTACCAGGTATGTGTTTACATTACATCTACTGGGGAAATGCATGGTGAGTGTATTAGTTGGTATTAGTTTCCTAGGGCTTCTGTAACACAGTGCCAGGTGACTCAAAGCAATAGCAACTTATCAGAGTCTGGACACTGGAAGCCCAACATCAAGGTGTCGGCAGGGTTGGTTCCTTCTGAGGGCTGCGAGGGAGAATCTGCTCCACATCCCTCCCCAGTTTCTGATGACCTCAGGCTCCCCTCGGCTTGTACATTGCATTCTCCCTGTGTCTTCACAGAGCCCTCCCTCTGTGCATGTCTGACTCTCTGTCTGAATTTCTCTTTCTTATAAGGGCACAGTCAAATTGAATTAAGGCTTCAGCTAATGGCCTTAACCTGATCTTTGCAATGACCCTATTTCCAAATAAGGTCACGTTCACAGGAACTGGGAATTAGGACTTCAATATCGTTTTTAGGGAATATAGTGCAACCCATAACAGTGACTGTTATACTGAGCAACTCCCTGGAAATGTGGTGACAGGCATCACAAAGGAGTGGGAGCAGAAGCCTCAGCACCTCCAGGTCCGCGGATGGAAGAACAGGGGCTGTCGGAGGGGCGCAGCAGCTCTGGGATGCTCACCTGTAGCAACGGCAAACCCAAGAGCTGCCCATGCTTCTCAAAGGTAAGGCAGATTACCCAACGTTTTACCCAGACGAATATCCAAATGTAAGCCTTGTACTTCCCTTCTCTTCAGGGTTTGCCTTGTTTCAGATAGTTAGATTGCCTCCCTTCCTGACCTAATAAGCTTCTTAAGAAAATAGTTATTCTTTCTGGCTATTAGGGTCCCGGATGAAATCACTGAATTATTCAATTCCTCGCAACAGCTTTGCAACACCTGGGATTTCATCAATTTCTCAAAACTCCTCAAAGTGAAATGAATTTTCTATTTAGTTAAATGCCTAAAACAAGCACAAGCCTCCTAGCACTTTCAGAGGATGAGGTAATCATGAACTCTAACAAATGACATTAGGGAGTCCCATTTCTCCCAAAGTCGGGAATCAGGGAACCTAACAGCACGCCTGACCGCTAAAAGGAAAACCAACTCCCCCTGGTGACTAATTTACAACCAGGAAGTAATTTCTCCCTGGGCGCCCATGAGTCAACAAAGTTCCTTCTTGGTGTTCTCCTAGGGCTGCAGTGACTCCGGCAGGGGTGATCTAGGTTCACTCTTCCTACCGACAGAACACCCCACCCCCACCCCCAGCGCCGCAACGCCTGGGCTCCCGCTGAGGGTCTTCGGAAGGAGATTCTTCTCTAAAACTGCTCAATTAACTCAGGATAATATTTTGGGTCTCCAAACATCACATCTAGCTAGTTTCAAGCAATAGTTCAAGTGAAAAAAAAGTTCAAGTCTCCAACAAGCTAGTAGATAAAGAAGCCAGAACAAGGGGTGCCCAGCCATGCTAAGATGAGGAGCAGGCCTTGGCTGGCTCACTTCTCCCCTCTGGCCCAGGGGCCCCTTGGCCTCCTTCAGGCTCGGCTGAAATGTCTCCGTTGGGAGAGGTTCCCTGACCACCCCCATCTTCGTTACTTTTCATTACACTACTCTTGCTAGTTCCTTCACAGCTCTATCTACCATCTACAATTATTTTATAGGTTTACTTGGTCTATCGTCTCCCTATGACTATGAACTTCGGAAGACCAAGAGTCTTGCCGCCCTCCTCTCTTCTTTAGCTCCATGTCTGATGTTGTGTCTGGAGCAGGGTAGATGTTCAATAAATACGTGTTGAATGAATAATGGTCTAAACAACAAGCAGGTGAACCTACACCCTCCGAACTGCTGTTGACCAGTGTTCAAAGTGTAGTACCTATTCTAGGCTGGATGGAGCAATAAAATATTGACCTGCAAAATATTCCTTTCCTGAATAGTCACTCTGGCCTAAATAAGCAAAAGGAACCCTGAGGAATTATCCCGCAAGGCTGATTTAGTAGAATCATTGGCACTTGGGTACAATTTTAGAGACTAATGTCCTCAGCACAGATGCTATTTTTAAGAACTTAACACCAAGAAAACCCTTCTGGGGACAGCTCTGTGGGAACGAGGCCCCTTTTATGTCATGGGTGATGTATGAACTGATGGCTCATGAAAGGTGAAGCTCGGACTAAGTTATCGGACTTTTTCCTTCTGAGTTATAGCTCAGCAAGCAGACTTGACCGATTACAGTCACTGACAAGAGCTGAGCAGTCTGTGAGCTTGTTTATATTACCAAAGAAAAGTGACAATATGGCCCAATTTAGTGCCTCCAGCCCAACATAACTAAACACATGCTCCGTCAAGTCCAAGTTGAGGTTCGCCTTAGCTGAATTGGATTTATGGGAAACAAATTCCAAAGAGAGCCAACCAGTCTATGGTGCTTATCTGGGGCCAAGTTACGTTAAAAGTCACAAATTAGGACCCTCTAGAAGCTTAATGAGGAGAAATCTCCTTCAATGGTGCAGCTAGGCTTCTGGTCCCTGGAGCTGGTGCGTGTTGGGTAAGGCTGTTTGCGGTAGGAAGGGAAGTTCAGAGGGTCACCCAGAGCCACCTCACCAGCAGCCACCTCCCAGAGGCAGAGAGGCTCAATAACTCAGAGTCCAGGAGGGCTTCTGCTCGGCTGTGGACTTTTAATGACAACATTCATCATCAAGGGTTTTAAGGACAAAGATCTTCTAGAAAAGGCAAGTTTACCAGCTCTGTGGGTAGGCCCAGCGATGGGCCCAAAACACAGGACTTCCTCCCCTGAGAGCAAAAATAAATACTTGGGGGAAAGAAACTGCACAAAGGATGTCGATCTTTTTTTTTATTGCTACAACTTCTGTGTTAAAGAAAGTGGGAAAAGTTCCAAAGAAATCTGCCTCCCATCCGTTTGCAGAAATAAATTGTGCGGAGTGCCCAGCGGAGCAGCATCTCTGTATCCGTCCTCTCGCAGAGCCGTGTGTCCGAACCCCAGTGGGCGAGGCGGGGTCACGGGGCTTCGCCACTGCTGCAGACCCTCTCTCTCCCTGGACAGACGTAAAATCGTTCTGGGGATCCATGTGCCCCACTCTAAGCCCCTTTGTTGACCCACTAGAGATCCCCGTGTTAATGCAACAAAAATGCCCCGCAGTTGGGTCAAAACTGGAGGACGTTTTTAAGAAGTGATTTTACAGAGAGAAGGGAAGAAAGACTTCCTCAGCTCTGTCTGCCTTCTTCAAAAGCCCGGGCCCAAGTCCCAGTACAAAAGTTAAGCACATGTCGATGACACGTAGGAATCACCTTGACAAAGGGGAGACTGGAGAAATCCCCCCATTGTTTGGCTGCTAGTACGAGGTCTGGTCGCCGCGGTCCACTTCCCTCCTTTTGTGACTCAGCAAGGTTTATGGCTAAAAATAATAGGTACCATGGGCATGGTGAACACTGGAACTGGTGTGTTCTGCTGTAACCCTTAGAGATGGATATTGTTTCTGCTCCGTGACAGATGAAGCTACAGACTAGAGGGTGGGGGGTGCATTTTTAATACCCTCTATAGTCATTATTTTGTAAAATTTTGATAGCACTAACAGATATGTGTTAATACGCCAACTTTATTAACAATAAACTGGGTATAGAAAGTTTAGGGGATGACCTAAGGTCATGCAGCTAGTAAGTGACAGAGCTAGAAGCTGAACCCCAAAGTGCCTGACTCCTAAGTCCCTAAATGAACTGCAACAGCCAGCTGAAGGGCTGGTCTTCTGCTCGGACAGGCAAGTTCCCACCCCAGAGCACATCCCCAGATGCCCATCCGGCCTGTTGTACATCCTCCGGGAATGTCACCTCTCCCTAAGGACTGCCTGATCCATCAGTCATGTATATTATGTCATTCAGTCTGAATAAACACCCTGTGAGAAGGTCTCGGCAGCTCCATTCCGCAACAAGGAAACTCAGCTTGGAGAGATAAAGACACTTACTCAAGGTCACACAGCTGGGCCTCTATCTCCCAAACTTGTGTTCTTTCCATCATATCATGCGACTCCTGCAAGAAATCAAGGAACCCTTTGAGCAGCCAACCCCTTTCACGAGCATTAATCATGTGTTTGCCGTCTGGGGGTTGGTGTTTCGGGCCTGTGCTAGTGTCCAGGCCATGCACCCCTGCAGATACACACCCCCACTTCTGAGATGCTCGGGCGTTTGCTCCCTCAAAGAGTGACCAAATTAGAATGTGCTGTCCCCCTTTCTCTCAGAAGGGCTAAGAGCATATTGAGCCCCAGAAAAGTGAACCTCAGTGCTCAAGTTGTGGCTGCTTTCACACAGCCACCTGCCAGATGACACCCAAAGTTGCGGCTCCTACAGGTAGAGCCACAGAAGGCCTTTTGCTGGACTGCCCTGGTCTTTGCTCCCAGGTCTATCTGGGAGACCACAGGAAAGGGTAGTCCAGAGTGATGGTTTGGAGACTCAATCTGACACCAAATTGCCAGGCTCCACCTCCTAGAAGCTGAGTCACCTTCAGCAAGTTCCTTCACCTCTCCATGCCTCCACTTCCTCAACTATACAGAGGGATAGGTACCTCACTGGGTTTACACCAGAAACTTTACAAAAACAGTATGTTGTACAACATTTTTAGAAGGTTGGTTTTTAAAGCAGAGATTTCCTCCCACTGCATAATATAATCAATCAATACCTACCGTGCACCAAGTGCTATAAAGGACACAAAAGAAATAACACAATCAATGATTTCTACTCATAGGAAATTTAATCTGGTGAGCTGGGCAAGAATAAATCCATGGAACAGCATAAGACCACACAAGATGGCAAATTCTGCCTGAGAAGTTTGGGGAAAGAAAAGGCAAAGCCTTTGAATGGGTCTCCTTTTTAAAAAGTTGTACACTATGTCTAACCTCCCAATAACATTCTTCTCCTCCCAGTTTGTAAATGAGAGAAATAGCACTCAGAGTGGTTGAAGAACTCCCCACAGTGATACAGCAAGCAAGTGCCAGAACTGGAGTCAGATCCCACGTGAGGCTCGCCCCCTTGCCCATGTTCTTTACAAGGTTTCCGACGTGAAGGCTGGAGGGGGAGGGCCTGTCGAACGTGGGAGGGAAGGGCAGACTGGCAAAGGCACAGCATGACAAAACCAGGGGACAAGCTGAGTGAAGGGCTCGCGTCAAAAAGCAGGGAAGGCTCAGGCTGTCCTGATGGAGGGGGTCCTCTGATTTTCAAAGATTTTAAGTCAGGTGGAATTTAATGATTTCTTTCTCCTTTCAGCCCCACACACTGCAACATGTTAATGACAATAAAACGCTGAAGGAACAGAGCTGAGAGGAGTGGGTTATGAAGGGGAGAAATACTAAGCCTGTTATCTGCAGCGAAATCCAGGCTGCGGGCGCAGATGGGAGGGCGGCGTGGACAGGTTCACCAGACATCAGGCTGTCCTGCGTGGCTCCCCAAGGTTGTCACGCAGCCTGCCAACCATACTTCACGGGGGTGGGGGGGTTACCATCCCCCTTCCCAGTTGATTCTTGGCTCTGATTACGAAACAAGCAATGACAGCCTGGGTGCCCCTGAGACAGCTACTTGGACTCCCTCATTCACCCTTTTTTAAAGGAAGAATTTGAGAAAAAGGAAGAAAACCCACAAAGGTATTTCATCAGCTCTTCCCTCTCAACAATTTCCCTTTGGTTACATTTTTTTTTCTTTTATTGCTCTTTTTTGATTTATGGTACTTTCCACATGCTAAGCGTCACTTTGCTCCTATGAAGGTCAAACGCAAAAGTGAGTTCTCATTTTCCTAAGAAGACACACTAATGAAAATCTTGAAGGTTCAAATTCAACATCCAGACAAGGTTCCAAATCAGCACTTAATTCCTGGTCTCTACAGAGCTACACTGGCAAACTGCCTTTTGGAAAAAGACTCATTCATTTATCTAGCCATTTGCTTGTTCCACAAGTGTTTACTGAGCATCTACTTTGTGCCAGGCCCTGTCTGGGGTCTGCAGGCACAATGGTGATATGACCCCCACTCTTCTGAAACTTAGCCTAATTGGTGGTAGAAAGAAATAAAAAAAACAATAACACAAATGCTCTGGGAGGATAATTTTTTAAAGGTATGTCAACACATAGGAGAAATTCCTATTTTTATCCTAGGTGTCAGATTGAAGTATTGTCCTTGGTTCTCTGATGCTCCCTGTGTCCACACTCTGGTCATGGCTTCCTCATGGGTGTTCTTTGGCTTTGGTTGCCCATGTGACTTGCTTTGGCCAGTGGCATGTGGGCAGAAGTGGTAGCATGCCAGGTCTGAGCCCAAGACTTAAAAAGTGTCACGTATTTCCACATGCCTTCTTGCACCTCCACAACCTCTATGAGGAAAACATGCCCTGGCTCTTTTGCTGGTCCAAAGGAGACATGAGGCCCATGCAGCAGAGCCAACTCGCAGACCCACTAGTCGGCAGCGAGAAGCAGAGCCACCGAGCCAGCCCAGGTATCAGCCAAACGCTCGTTAACCTATGGACATGTGAGCAGTGAGAAGCATTGGGCTAAGTCGCTGAGTCCTGGGGTGATTTGTTATACAGCAACATCAAACCTTTACAGAAATCGGTACTGCAATACAATCTTAAAACATATGGTATTGGCTTTGAGACTCGATGGCAGATGGAGGTTGAAAAAACATAGCAAGGAAACCATTACAGAGACCAGGACATTGTTATACAATAATAAAACATCTGGTAAAACCATCACCTGAGTTAACTTGGATGATAGGAAATGTACCTAATGAACCTGAGACTTGGGCAAGAAGATTGGGAGGTGGAAGTTCACAACGGGCAGCTGCTCTCAGCTGCATGTGATACAAAACCACTCGGAGAAGAACTGGCCTGCTGGCAAGCGAGACTCAGGAGACACACGAGAAAGCCCAGAACTCGGGGGGCTGGAAAGTGAGACTTTTTCCCAGACATTCCAGTCAATAAAAGTCTCAAATATGAGATGACCTGGAAACAAAGATCAAGCCAAAGGTATGGCCATCAAGAGAAGCTTGAAAACAAAGACCACTCCTTGCACTGCCAGTGGCCAAGTCCTCAGGGTAATGACCAAACTCTAAAAGAAACAAGGTGGCCCCTAGGACAGTGTCTCAAACTTTAGCATGCTTCCGAACCACCTGGCCGGGGGTGGGGGTTGGGGGCTGGGGGGCAGCCAACAAGGATACCTGCCCACCACCTCCAGAGACTCTGAGTCAAGGCCTGCGGAGGGGCCCAAGAACTTATATTTTGAACAGACTCCCAGGTGACGGTGATGCTGCGTCTTTGAGCAGCCCTGGTCTAGGAGGAGATCTTTTTGGCCAGACAGCCAGGTTCCCAGCAAACGTAAGGGCATGGCTGCTCAGTAGCCTCACTGCCCAAACGGCCCAGACCAACAGCAAGCATATCAGGAGAGACGGAGAGAGCAGAGAGATAGAGAGGCAGGTACCAAGTGAATCTTGACACATGGGTGGTCTAGAATAAAATACATTTTTTAAAAAGTCATAGATTTTTTTCCATTTTATTCCTTTTATTTTTGTGCTTGTTTATAAGAGATATATGCACGAAGAAATTGTGCCCTTAAATGTAAGTTAATGGGAATGGAAAGAATTTGGTTAGAGCCATATTATTCGATCCTTTGAACTTCTTCTGAGGTAAATGCTAAAATCACAGTGTTAGCATTTATCAAAGCTGAATTTAAAAGTCCTATCAATTGAAAACCCAATTAAATCCTGTTGCAATTTTCTTAAATGCAATGAATTAGAAACTATCAGACTTGCATAAAGATTGTACCCAGATCTTAGTCACTCACGTTCTCAATGGTTGTGACATCTTCTAAAAAGAACTTCTTAGGACTTATATGTCAACCACTAATTATACAAATTATACTAATTATACGAATGTGTTCACTGCAGGACACCTTGTATAATCTGACATACTTGAAAAGATTGGGTGAAATGAACATATAAATTTCAATATACTAGTGCCAAGGTAATATTTTTACAGATTATTTTATTAAATTTATTTTATAGAAGATTTTTTCTCACAATTACTCAAACTGAAGCAATCAAATCCTTCAACATATGTGAACAGATAAATAAAGTGTGGTACATCCATACAATGGGATATTATCAGCAATAAAAAAAATGAGTTATTAAGCCATGAAAAGATATGGATAAACCTTAAATGCATATAACTAAGTGGAAGAAGCCAGTCTGATAAGGCTACATATTGAGTAATTCCAACTCTACGACATCCCGGAAAAGTCAAAACTATGGAGACAGGAAAAGGATCCGTGGTTGTCAAGTGCTCAGAGGGAGAGAGGGAGGAATGAAAAGGAGAAGCAGAGGTGACTTTTAGGGCAGTGAAACTATTCTGCACGATACTGCGATGGTGGGTACACGACCTTATACATTTGTCCATAGAACTATAGGACATAAAAGTGAACTCTAAGGTTCTGGGTGACCCACAAACCACAGGAAAGTATTTCTCACAGTTCCGGAGGCTGGGAAGCTAGCCTGCCACAGCTCTCTTCCACATCCCTTCCTCGACACAGCTCCCTCCCTCACTCTAGCTGGGCTTTGGGAACACGACACCCCCCACAGTCCCTCAGCCGATGAGTGGTGTTGGTGGACCAGTGTTCCTGCTCTCTGCATGCCTCTCTCTCCTTGTTTCCTTAGCTCTGACAACACCCCTGAAACAGTCTCACCATTAAAGTCCTTCTTCCAAACCATCTGGGGTGAAATTAGTATCATACAGATGCAAAAGTTGGAGGGTTTGAGAAGGCTGATAGGAAAACATTGATTCATTTGAAATGTGCTGTCAGGGCAAAGCTCTACAGATGGACCGCCAGAAAGATGAACAAGTGGGCCCTAGAGCAAACGAAGCCTGAAACATCACTGGAGGCAAAAATGACAAAACTGCAGCTGTCCTGCCTACTCTGGGCACATCCTGAGAAGGCAGGGTTCTTTGGAAAAAAGAACAATGCTGGGAAAACAGCAGGCAGCAGGAAAAGAGGAAGGCCAAATAGGAGGGGAATAGACGCCATGAAAGAAGCCATAGGCAGGAGTCTGCAGGAGCTGAGCAGGGCTGCTGAGGACAGGACACTGGGGACATCATCAGTCACAGGGTCACCGGGAGTCAGAGCTGACTCAAGAGCATGCACATACATACCAAGCCCAACTAATAGAGCTGCCTTAACCAAGGTAGTGGTTAAGGCACTTAACCACTTGCTGCCATTATCTTCATGCTGCTTCTCGAGGCTGGTGGATTTAGGACAAACCACAAGTACAGTGACCACCGCTTGAAAATGAGCAAAAAATCGGGTTTTTTTGCTGGTGTAGTACAGTCACTTTTAAAACATAGAGTTCCATGATTCATTTTACTTAAGAGTAACTCTCCAGGCCTATTTAAAAGCTTTCTAAAAACATCTGTGCTCGATTAAACAACAGATACCACTTACAGGCCGTGTCCGTTTTCAAGGGTTTCAGAGCAGTAATTAATCAGGCAAATGAAAAAGCACAGACCTCATCTTTTTATCCAATTAGGAGAAACCTCTGTAAGTCTAGGGCACCAAACTGTTTGGTTTTGTTGAAATGCCTTGTGATGAGTGACTGGCTTTATATCTTGGAAAATATCAATATTTACTTTAAACTTACAGCTAAATGAAAGAAAAACAGAATTTATTAGTCAACTGTCACAGAATACAGAGCGTCTGTTATTGGGCGGCTACCGCCGGGCACCACAAGTGAGGAGATGGACACCCACGACTTCGCACTCCTCACAGCTGGTGCATTGCAGGCTGTCTCATTGCGATTTTTCTTTTTGTCCCCACACATCATCCGCCCATGATGGGCTTGTGTCTGATTCTACACCTTTGCCCACAACCCCTAGACTGTCCTCCTGGCTCCATGTCCTGTCTATGTCCTTCAGTTCCTTAAAAATATCACCCCAAACACCATTGCTGGGAAACCCTGCCAGATCACCACTTCTTGAGTTTGCTGCCTTTGCTCTGCTGTAGGAAGAGCTATCCTCTGACTATGAACCACCGGGGTATTCAGGTAATTACAGCAGTATGGTCCCTCAAAGTCAGCGGCAGGCCCCTCGTTGCCCATTTCCCCACTGACTTCCAGAAGGCACCAGCCATTCGCGAAAGGTTGGTCCTGAAGGAGCAGTGGCCTGCCACACCAGGAGACGGCGGTGCCCCACGTGCGGGGGCGGCAGGACCAGAACTCACCCTCAGTCTCCCAGCGCAAAGCTCTTTCCATTCAACTCTCCGACTCGAGGTTGGCTGGGTCTGCACTTTTGGTCATTACTCTACCTGCCTCTCAGCTGGAAGGATCGGTCACGGTGGGATTTCAGGGTGTGAAATGAAGGACAAACAAAAACATATCATGACTACAAAAAGATCATGAATACTCAAAATAAAAGTTGTCTAATAGACTATAACTGCACAAAAAAGACAATGAATTGCAAACTTAAGAAAAAAAACTATTCACACAAACAAAATCCACTTCCTTTCATATTATAAAAGTAAAACATGCTTACTGAGAAAAATAAAGAAGAAAATTAAAATAACCCATAATTATATCACCCACAGACTTGTTAGCATTTTAGTTCATTTCTGCCAAGTTTTTTTTTAATCCATGCATGACAAAAAATGTGTAACATTATAAATAAAGGAGAAAAGTAGCATTTTAATTTTGAAGATCCCAAACATATTAAAAATAATACCACATATACTCAAAAAGTTTAAAGTAGAATGACAGAAAAGAGAGCTAACATCCTGGGGTGAAGGTCATGGGTAAATGGTTTCTGTGAAGGAAGGAAGAGAGGTACCTTCTAGTCTGTGGTTACTCAATCTGTAAAAGTGTCCTGAAGTCTCAGGTGGTCACTCTGGTGCTCCATGCACACAGGCTGTGTCTGGTCACAGCTGTGCACTTCACCAGAGTCTTGGGATCTTCTGGAAAGCGGCCAGTGACCCCAGCTGATGGCCCAATGCCAGGGGACCATTCCCCGCTCCCAGCCTCCTGCTGTTACCCCATCACAGAAGAGCACAGGCTCCCCAGGGGGGCACTGGAGTGCTTAGGAGGTTTCCACGTTCTCATCTCCAAACACCTGACTGAAGGAAAGCGCTGCCGGGCCAATCATCCACAACCTTGAAAAGAGAGCCCTCGACTGAGGCCTGACCCTCAGCCAGGTCCTGAGCAATTGTACTGACCACCCAGAAATACAGTGTCCCCAAGCTGAGGGAAGAGATGGGGTCCCATTAGCACAGCTGCCCAGATGCCAGTGAGTCTTCAGATCACAAGCTCCTGTGAGAATTCAGCTCCTCCCCAGTCCTGGGCTCCCCATGGGTCAGGGCAGGCCAGATTGGGGCGGGTTGTGTGGGAGGCTCCCTGTGCTCAGGCATGGCCCACTTTCCCCACTGAGGAGGCCGTGTGGGGTAGGGGCTGGGGGCAGTGGCTCTGGCCCCTGACAGCCTGGATGCAGACCCTGGCTCTGCCAGTTACTTGCTGTTACACTGGGGGACATGACTTAACAGCACTCTGCCTCTACTTCCCATCTGCAAAAGGGGGATGATAAAGTACTATTGGTTGTGGTCCCAGGGATGTTGTGACCATTCAAAGGGAGAGTGTACAGATAGCGCTGGTAGAGCACCTGGAGCCCATGATTTCTAGCTATACAGGAATGAAAAGGCACTCCCTCATTCTGTGCACACTCACTCCAGGTCCCCTCCCTCCAACATACATGCACACTTTGTCTCTGACTTCACGAAAAGGCTGAGATGCCAGACACAGGCCTCTTCCACTGGGTGCCCCGGCATCCAGGGCAGAATGCCACAACATGGTGGGTGGGTGGGGTATGTGGGTTGGGTGGGGTATCTTCCTCAAAACAGCCTTTCTTATGCCTAGAGTTGCACAGTCTTTCACACACACACAAGTAGTTCAACTGTTTCTCTCCCACCCTCTCTCTCTCTGTCTCTCCCTCTCTCTAACTGGATCTCAAACCAGCGGACACAAGGCCCTCTCTCTCACGGCTCCTCTGAGCGGCTCTCGGGGTCCCTCTGGATGAATTAGACCAGACGCCCCGCCCCTGAAGCCAGGGCAGCCTGGGGCCAGGCAGGCATCTCCACCCCACCAGCTCCTGTAGTCAGGCCCTCTTTCCAGTGAGAACCCACACCTGCTGACTGGAATGGGCAGATGGAACCCACACCGTGCCATCCCCTGGGTCTTCCTCCCTTCTCACGCTCACCAGCAACTTACCTGAAACTATCCCTCCCTTCTCCTTGAGCCCTCTCCCAAAGCAGCACCAACACAAAAAGCCTTAACGCATATCAGCTCGTGCAAGTGGGTATTTGGGTGGCAGTAGGGAATGTCGCCTACAAGTTAGAATGACCTAGAATGCCAGTCAGGGCCAGCCAGAATACCCTAATAATATATGTCATCTCATTTAATCTACCTGGCACCCTTATGAGTAACTTTTATTGCTATCTCCGTTTCACAGATGAAGAAACTAAAGACTAGAGAAGTTAAGTAACCTACCAAATGTCACACAGTGGTAAGTGGCAAGGAATATCACACCCAGGCATGTTTCACTGCAAAATCTTTGTTCATAACCACTGGGACATCAGAGGTAATATGATCCAACATCTAAGTGGTTAAAACAAGAGCTACTCAAAGCAATCAAATATTAAGATGTAATCAGATATTATCAAAGCACAGTTATACAAAGAATTCTGTGAAGTAAATAAAATGTGCATCAATATATTTATCAAAAGGGATCAAAGTTTAATTAGGATAAGTAATCAAATCAATCAAGTATTAATATGCATTAGCATTTTTAACTTCTAATTATAGGGCACATAATCAAAATATAATGGTGACAGAAGTAACAAGCCACTCTTCAAAGTTTCTCATCTAAAAATTCAACCTTCTTATCCAACTAGAGCCAAATCCAAACTTTAATGCATCATTCGTGCACTATTCAGAGTCCTTCCCCAACCCCACAAAGAGCCCTCTAATTAGGGTGCCTATGTAATTCATCCTTTAAATCTGAGAGTAAAAGAGGACCTTATTAATAATTGTATCAGTCAATATGTCGTAGGCAAGCATGGTTATATGGACGCCTTACCTGTAATTAGATCTGTTCCATTTCATTTAATTCAATTCATCCCAAATTTTTAAAAATGATTATGAAGCTCATATTTTCTTACAAAACTAATGCTAGATACTAGAGATATAACAGCAAGTAAAATGTTATTCCTGGCCTCATATTTCCTACCAGAAGAAGACAGAGAGGTAGACATCAGGCAATGAAGCTACAGAGCAATAAGCTCTTCAAGGGACAGACTATGATACTACAGAGACAAAGAGAAAGAAAACTGTTGCAGTTACCTATCACACTCCATAACAGGCCGCCACAAAACATAGCGGCTTCAACACCACCCTTTTATTATAGCTCATGGTTTTGTAGGTCACAAGTGCAGGCCGGATCAGCTGGGTGGTTCTTCTGTTACTCATAGCGTCAACCAAGGTCACTCACTGGTTTACATTTGGTGGGTGGGCTGCTCTGGAGGATACCCGACAGCCTGATCACATGCCTGGCCCTTTGGCAGGGATGGCTTGATGGCTGGGTCCAGCCCACTGTCTTCTGAAGACAGTGGGACTGCCCACGGAAGCACCTACCTCCATCTGGCTTCTCCAGCATGGTGGCCTTGGGTACTTGGATTTCTTACATGGCAGCTCAGGGCTCCAAAAGCAGGCATGCCAGCAAATAAGGTGAGAGTTGTGTGACCTTTTATGTCCCAGCTTTAGAAGTCACAGACATTCACTTCCACCATGCTCTGTGGGTTGAAGCAGACAGGAGAGCCCCTGGCTCCTCTTGGAGGTGACATAGTTCCCAGCTCTCTAGGGAGCAAGTGTCAGAGGATTTGTGGCCTTATTTTAAAACCACCAAAAAAAATATTATTTTTCAGTAATTTTTTCAAGTAGAATATATGAGTGGTGAACTCTTTTATTTTGCTTCTAAGTATCTTTATTTTGTTTTTACTTCTGAATGACAGTCAAGCTAAATCAAGAAGTCTAGACGACTATGATTTCAAATAGTTTATTTTAAATTGGAATATATCTATATCATCCATTCTAAGAGGCCATCAATTGCACCATGAAGAAAAGAATGCATTCCAGTTCCAGAAATGTTAGTATGTTAACATTTTATGGTTTAAAATTAATATGGCAGTAACATGTTTTACTACATGCAGCAGAAAAAGAATGAGCAATGGAACCAGGTGTAACTGAGTTCAAGTCCAGACTTTGTCTCTTTCTATTTGTGACTTTGTGAAATTACACTGACTCTGTGGGATGTAGTTCATCATACGTAAAACAAAGAAATTATCACTTATATTATGGGTTGGCAAGTTTTTTCTATAGAAGGTCAGCTGATAAATATTTTTTAAGCTTTGTGGGCCATACAATCTCTGTTGAAACTACTAAATTCTGCTGCTGTAGCCCAAAAGCAGTCCTACATAATACGTATTCTTGTGTATAAAATACAGCAGGTGTCAAGAAAAGTATAGTTCTCCCCTCTACAACCTTTTTCAGCGTTTCTATGAAATATATAAATAGTACCTACAATACCTTCCATGCATAGAGTGAGATCAAAAGTCCCATTAAACAGCAGTAGGAATGAAAACTGTGTACAGCTCCTCACACTTCCCATTTCTAAACATCAATCCCCAATAGTTGTAACTACATTTGCTGTAATACTAAGGAACCACATTTCCTAAAACCTAGACTCAGTGTCCTAACCTTTAGTATGATTCAATTAGCAATATCGCTTTCGTGTCCAAAATGCCAAGTCCCTGCAAAGGCACCCAAAAGTACTTTTTGAATAACACATGCTTATAAAAATGTGCTTGTGCTTTACCCTCATACCAAACTGTAACACTGTGTTGAGGCTATGCAGGACAAAAATACGTTCTCCACTGCCCTGCACCACACTGCAGATCTGTATCGGGCGAAAATAGGAAGATAGTATATCCTACTTGAAAAAAATTACTAGAGAATAGTAAGCTCTTTTGGAAAAAAAAAAAGGAAATTAAATACAGAAGGAAGGACTGGGATGGAGAAGCAACAAATTTTTCTAACACTTTTGTAGCTCTAAATAATCAAAGCTCGTAAAAACAGTAACCGTGATAAAGTCTTCTTTACAAGCGACAAGGGTGTGGGTGAAGAAGTAGGTTAGCACTGAGGCAGGGCCTGGCCGGCCCCAGCACTGTCGCAGAGCTCGAGCTCGCTGGAGAGCCGCTGGCACCCACCCCGTGCCGGGGCACCCCAGAAGGTCCCCAGGGCCTTGTTCTGTTCTGGTTGGTTGCTGCTGCCCCTCTGTGAAAAATGTTGGATGATAGATGGACCCTATCAGATAAGAACATGTACGATGGTGGGTATAGTGTTTCTCAGATTCTTTTATCATAAGAGTGAGGACAGAGATGTTGATTAATTAGACCATAAATCAAATGCGAGTATCAAAAATTTGAGTCATTCTTAACAAATTCCAATCTGTAGACCAATTCATTCCACAGAAATGGCAAGTGAATGGAGATTTATTTGTTTTGAATTAAAATACTTAAGCTATGTATATATCATGTTTAAAATGATTTTTTAGGCTATTTTTTAGAATTAACTGATACTTATCAAGATTCTGTTATGTATTTAACTTAGCATTTATCTGTGATTGTTTTCTCCAAAAGCCTTACATTTATTGTTATGAAATATTTAATGCTCAGGAAGAAATCACATATAGGATTCAAATATCTATGAATCTACTACCTCCCAAAAAAAACATTAAAAATAAAATAAAATCACTTCAAGAGCCAAAGCCAGTCTTTGAGGATAAGGGAAGGATTCTTTAGCTCAAGTTCGAGCAGCTCAAAGACAGAGGAAAGAGATGAGCAGACTTTTGCAAAGGCCCCTAACATGAAGGACCGCGTGTATAATTCAGGGAAGTGACAGTGGTGATGCAGGTGGGTAAGGGTAGGGTGCAGAATGAATTTGCACTGAAAGAGATGGTGATATTCTGCTCAAAACCTGGCGACACTGAGTCCAGATCTGGCGATGCTTGAGCTCAGGACCCGGCACATGAAAGGCGTTTGGTAAGTGGGGGTGAGCGAACAGATGACTGAAAGAATAAACTTGTCACAGAGTAGACAGAGTGGTGGTCTAGTGCAATGTTTTCAGAGTTTTTGGAACAGATATCTCAGGGAGAAATGTATTTGACATCACAACCTAGTACTGTGCATGTGTGTGTGTTTGCAGGGAGGGGAGAGTGGAGGCAGTTACCACTGAGGATGAAACAGGGCATCTTAGGGGAGAGGAAGACCAGCAGACAATGAGGCAGTTCTGCCTCCTATGCTCAGTAACCTTCTCATCTCTTAGGAATGAAACTCCAACCTCTTCCTGGTCACCAGGTGATCCCCTTAGCACCCCAGACTCTGAAGCCATCTCTTTGTCCCCCAACCCAGCAGGAGGGACCCCTGAAAGGTCTTCAGGCTTGAGGCCCACAGCTGGCACTGTTCCCTCCGCCCTTCCCTCCCTCCTTCCCTCTTTCCCTCCTTCCAAGTTCTTACACTGACTGCTACTTTTACACAAACAACCTTGAATATGTAGCACTAGACTTGTTAAAACCAAGTCAGTTTCCTGACAACAGCCATTTGTGAAGCCCCCCCTGGCAGGCACCAAGCTGGGCTAGATGGCAAATACCAGTCATTTGTGCACCACCCTTGCCATTTTTCTGTGTCTGTGAGCCACCGGTATATTTTTCTTCATATCAACTAATTCTTTCACTTAAAGCCTGCTTTAACCTCACCCTACACAGTCATATCAGTGGAAGCAGAGATTCAGGGTGCAGGGGTACTTTCTTCTTATTACACAGTAAAATAAATATCTTAAATATACAGAGTCCAGCACAAACAACACCCCTTTTTATTACAAAATCTTTTATTACACAATCAAAAGCAGGTAATTCTGTCACATAACAATATCACACTCAAGCACACCATATGATGACATTTTAGGTGGAATGTTCAAATTAAAACTATAAATTATTACACCCACATTATTACCATACCAACCACACTCAAGCAGGCCTTACTTCTGCCAAACCCTGTATTTATAAAACATTATACTCTAAAAATAAATATATAAAAGGCATATATTTGTTAGTATGCTATTTAAAATCACCTCATTTAGCACAGACGGCACATGTACCACCCGTTGAGGAATGTTGCTGAGAGAGAGAGGTTTTTCCGCAGAACAAAGCCCAGCCCTCGCTGCCACGAAGCCTTACATCTGGTGAGAGAAAAGGGGAGAGAGAGATTTCCCCGGAAACGGGTAGATGGTGAACAGGGCAGATGAGAATTCAACCCCAGAACGTGTGGCCTGGGCAGGAAAGAAAAGGTGAGTCAGAAAAACAGAGAGGCCAGGAGGGGAGAGAAGGCTGGCCGGGAACGACGAGTGCACATGAAATGTATCGACTTGGAGGTGACATTTAAAACCCAGCAAGGCTCCCCAAAGCTGCAGCACAAATGGCAAACTTCGCGGCACACCTGCCGCCTCCCGGGTGGCCTGCGCCCACCCTGTTGCTGCAGTATCCCAGGACGCCCTCCACAATCTCTCTGACCAGCTGTGTGTTGTTCCTGAAATACACGCCATCTCCCTCGGTCCCCAGGACGTCCACCCTCACTGCCTCTCTACTTAGAAGGCTCTCCACTTCTTTCTTTAGCCCGATTCCCAGCCAGTCTTCTAAACTCAGTTCACATGTCCCCTCTTTTCTCACGCCCACCTAGCAGGTTTCACAGCGCCTTCCCCCAAGTCGGAGTGGATCCCCACACGCAAGACGCAGACCAGCGGATGGAGAGCCGCAGCACTTGGGTTGCAAAGGGCACTCGGGACCTCCGGCCTGGCAAGCTTGTGCGGTGCACGCACTGCGGCAGGAACTGGCAGGCTGCCTTCTCCCCACCACACCACCCGGGCAGAGTGAGCCGCGTTCCTGTCTCCGGGCTCTCTGATTTATTCCTGGCCTCCAACGGACATCAACGACTGAATGGGCCAGGGCCTCCTCTATGTCCATATTGCTGGCAACTAAGAAAGTGCCTGTAAATTGCAGCTCAAGTAAATATTTGCCGGGCCAATAATGATCAACAAGCGCAAGTCGGAATGATTCCGAAACCAGTAGGTGTTGGGAAACTTTGAGCAAAGGAAATGATATGAAGTTGGGGTTTTAACTCAGCACTGTCCCACGCTGCCCAATGCGTATGTGGTACTAACTCCTTATACAGTGGGCAGAAAGTACCTCCCAGTGGCCACAGAGTGCAATGAACAAGAGCGACAAATCCTTACCCTCACAGGAGAACGGCCAGCCCTTCCTTCTCCTCCGAAGATTGGCAGTTGCTCAGGGCAGAGCCCCGCAGATCAGTCCAGCTACAGCCCTGGGAGCCAGCACCCGGTATTTGTTGAACAAATATTGACTGAAAACTAAATCTGGTACACACACCTTGCCTGTCTCATGACGTGTATTTAAATAACGAGGGGTAGGAGGGCCTGGGTGTAATTCAGTTGACCCAACACTGATAAAGGTAACGTTTACACAATGACTCAGATATGCAAAAAATTAAAAAAGCTATTTTGTCACTAATTGTTCGCATCATGATCTTGTAGAAAAGAAACTTAAACTTGCAAATGAAAGATAACTCACTCTGTTCTCATTTACAGCAGACCCTTATCGCAGAACCCAGTCTCCTGTGAGTAAAAATTCACTGAGTCAAAGATCAGCTTTCCTTCATCAGGGTGGTTTTCCTTCTCCATACTCTCTGGAGTGCCAGGGGAGGCCTCCCTGCCCTCCTGATGGCCAAGTGCTGTCCCCCCAGTCCCTCCTAGCTGGTGCGATGTCCCTGTGGGCCCTTGCTGAGGCAGAGTTCATCCCACCTGGCTGTCTTGAGTCTCATGTGGTGTGATCCCCGACTGCTGCAGACTCATCCTGGCCCCAGGCTCTCTCTCCTTCACCCCTCACCCAGCATCCGAGGACTGGCAGGTACACTGCACATGGTCTCTGCCTCTCAGGACTGTCACCTCTGTTCCTCACTCAGCCAGCTTCAAACCACACCCTGAGGGGCTCCATGCCAAACCCAGGGCCTCCCTAAAAGGCTGACAGTGTTCTGTGTTATCCCTGAGAAACAAGGAACTAGGAACCCTCAGGCTTCCCTGGACTGTATTCTATGTCCCCTTCCTCCTCCCCAGCACCCACCACCCCCACCCTGGCAGGGGGGCCAGGACCCTCCCATGGACTCTCAAGCTTCCCTTGTCCTCTGCCAGCATTCCGCACCCCTGGTTTGTCCCTGCCCTTGGGAGCCTGGTGGAGACTTTCCTCACAGGGACAGCCTGAGTCGCCTCTGACTTTGGTCTAAACTAAAACAGTGTCTGGATCACCAACTGGAATGCATTCCTCTTTCTACTCTTGATATGTAAAAGAAGCATTTGTAGTTGACACATCTCTTTTTTTCTCTCAACAAAGTCTGTCTAGCAAGACTATTGTTAATTTATTATAGAATTCAAGACCCTGTTTGAAGGTCAAAGCTAAACAGATTCTTTATTGTTGGATTTTTGCTAGAATGCTCTTGGCGGAATGTGGGGAAAGCCCCATTCAAGGGAGTGAGAAAGAAACAAGGACACTCGTATATTTCAACAAGTAGAATCCCTGCTACATCAGCAAATTTGACTCCAAAGCGTAAAAACCTCCTCAATCTGCTGCTTTCTATAACCCTTGTTGAAAAGGTAAGAGGTCAGGGGACCCTGAACCACTGTTCAGAGAAGATTGGACCAAATTCCTCTCAAGCAGCATCTCCCTGCTGGGCCACGACTGATCAGAAGTTCTCATGGGTAGGAACCAAAGACACAGAAGTGAGAGCTAGATGACAGTGGCCACTGGTCCCCCCACATCAGGCAGAGTCAGGGGCAAAGTCAGCATCCTGGCAAGAGAAAGCTGCAGACTGTTGCACCAGAACTGAAAGGAATTGGAGGGAGAAGCGCAGCCCAAACCCCACGGTCCTAGGGAGTAAGACAGGGCCTCCCAGGCTCTCAGTGACTTCCAGGTCCCTTAAGGCCTGGCTGCACTTCCAGGTTTTTATTTTCAAGAGATTCCCCCTCATGCCTTCCATAGAGCTCTGCAGATGAATTTGTGTCCCTTACTACAATCCCCAACCGGAAAAGGTATGAGGTGAGTGAGTGAGTGAATGAGTGAGAGAGTGAGCGGAAGGCAAGCTTCTGAAGGTGACAGAGACCATGGAGCCCTCTGCTTTACCACAATGTTACTTCCTGAGTCATCCCTGGGAACTCCAGGTTCAGAACTCGAACACCCCAATTCAGGCCAACTGCTTCTCGGAAGCTCAGTAAAGGCCATCATGCTGTCTTAAGGGGTAAGCACCCAGCCCTCCCGGGTATGAGAGGTGCACCAAAAGCTGGCTCCCCAGACATTACTACTACAACCTGTTGATACGACAATGCTGATTGCTCACCACCTGAAGGCAGAACAGAAAGGGTCAGGCCAGGTTCCCAGCCCGCTGGACTGCCCATGACTCAGTCAGGCCAGGTTCCCAGCCCGCTGGACTGCCCATGACTCAGTCAGGCCAGGTTCCCAGCCCGCTGGACTGCCCATGACTCAGTCAGGCCAGGTTCCCAGCCCGCTGGACTGCCCATGACTCAGCTATCCCGACTGGCTTGGTAGCCCAAGGCCAAATCGAAACTCCCTCCCACCTCACACAATAGACATCTGGCAACAGCTGCAATGGCCAGTGGTCAGACTGACCTGCCTGTACCTGGGAACAGCCCAGCCCTTTACTTAACCCATTGTCTGACTCACATCCTGAAACCCTGAGCCAACAGCCCAGAAGAACAAGAGAGTAACCCCTCCCCTACTCCCCCACAAACTCTGTGCTTTTTATTTTAAAAACCCCATTCTTGCCCCCCCTCCCACCTATAAGCGCAGCATCAAATAAAGGCATTTGGATCAGATCATCTGGCTCCTCCCACCTCCATCTCTCACGCATTTCTAAGAAGAACACTTTGCAAAGGTTCGTCAGTGTCTCCATGGGAGTAAGGGATGGGGAGAACGTGCTGAATCAGAAGTCTGATTTGAGACAGGTATTCCACAGGACAACGGAGCCTGTTAGGACCAGGGAGGGATCATGACCCAACAGTGCAGAATTGGTGGAAATGGCACGGTGAGGACCTTGAGGCAAGGAATTCAAAGACTGTTGGGTGCAAATTGTCTGCTGGTGCTTTCCATGGAAGGACTGGGAGGCGCATTTTGGGATGTTCCTATGATGAAGAGTCAATCCGTTTGCCTGCACAGGAAACTCTTAGGAAAATAAAGTCAGCTAATGAAGACAGAGGCATAGAACAAAGTCATGTTCACACAGACAGGGAAGAGAGGCACCTGTTCTTGGTGTCCAGGCTGAGGGTAGACAGTTCCGTTCTCAGGTAGATGAGATGACCATCTGAACTTTGTTCAGGATGGGCTTGAATGTTTAGAGTGCGCTTCCAGGCATCCTTGAGGAAACCCTTTCACCTTCTTAGGGAACTCACTTCAGCTTCCTTAACCCTACCCATAGGGTTGAGGATAGAACAGAATGCTAAGATAACCTAAGAATGGGGCATCAAACTCACTCTTTGTGAGTCAGATAAGGCTTTTTAGAGGAAGAAGCAACTAAACTGAGGCCTAAAGCATGAAAGCCATCAGCCAGATGACAGAGTGCGCGTGCTGGCGCTGGCGGCGGAAGGGCCTGCCTGGGCCCGGAGCGAGCCGTTCAGGAGGAAGGGCAGAGGCTGTGGGGCAGACCACAAAGGGCCTGGTCAGTCGTGTGTGCTAAGGAGTTCGGGCACTTTCATGAAGGCAGTGTGGAGCTGCTGAAGAATTTTAACCAGAAAAGCAAACTGTGACCCCATGCACCTTTTTGAGGGATTGTTTCGGTTCCTGGAGAACGGTTTTGGGAGGGACATGGCCAGAGCAGGGAAAATGGTTATACCATTTACCATGTTGAAGTCACACTTACGTTTATGTTCTCCTCACTTCAGAATCCACAGGTTCATGGACTCACCAGCCCTAAGGGTTGGTTGAAAAGAACCCTGTCAATCATCCAGACCAGAGTCCTTGGGCACATTCTAACACAGACCAGCAACGGCCCAACCCTCTCCCTAACCCTGGGCTCGAAGGGGAGGAGGTGGAAAGGAGGGGCTGGGGGAGCACCTGGTCATTGGGGACGCTGAGAGGCAGAGCTCGGGAAAAAACATGAGGATCCACCCACCCACCCAGGCAGTGACTGGCTGCCCTCCACACTGCGCTGTTCCAACTTAAACATATGCATTTCAAAACATGCAGAAATGTGCACCCAGAATGTGCTTCAACAGCTCAGAAGCCAATTGTGGTCCATCTAACCTAACCAAAGCTGATTTCCCCAGGTGGCCACGCAAGGGGTCAAATGGCCATTCCTTAGGATTTTTTCCACAGAGCTCCACCAGAACATGAAGTTCCGGAAGCATCCCCAGGGCCGCAGCTCAACTGCTGAAGAGTTAAGCAGTTAAATCTTTTAATTTCTCTCCTTCTCCTGACAATTATAAATATGACATAGCTGTGAACTCCAGCAAGCTCCCCCAGAGGTGAGAGTTCAGTATTCATTCACAAAGGAAACAAAAAGAAATCCTCCATATTTTACTTTCCCACATGTGCATGATTTCCACTGATGCCGACCCGAAAAAGACAAAGAGGCATTATTTGCTAATGAAAAAAAAATCTGCATGTCCACATTCATCTATTAATACAAACCCCATTTTGCTCCCGTGCAGAGACTGTGCCATTTGTGCAAAACTGGATTACCACAGGCTCTGGACTCACGAAGAAGCTGTGAGTGCCCTCTAGAGGAATTCTGGCTCCATTGCAGCTCCATCCAGAGGAACCGGGCACAGAAGAACTGCGGTTCCGGCTCAATGCCGGAGAGCATGAATTTCTTAGGTTATGCAAAATTTGATCCATTTTTGGATTTTCTTTTTATGCTTGTGGTTTGTAACTCAGAGCCAAAGTCACTGCTGTGATCAGAGTAACAGCTGCGCAGCCTGAAGTTTGGTGAGTTTTTCTCTGTGCTGAGGGCGGGGGTGGGGGTACCCCAAGAGCACAGACAACCCCTTCAGCTCCCATAAAATCCATTATTGCTGGAAAGGTGAATCTCTGCCAGCCCTACAAGACCACCTCATTCCCTTTCCTCCGAAGTGCACAGACCAAGGCAAAGGACCAATCAGCATCACTCAGGCCACTAGCAGCCCACATGTCCCTGGGCAAGTAATGTAACTTCTTAAACTAAAGGCTGAGGCCGTCCTGGAAATGTTGCACCAGCAGCTGTGTGGTGAGGGGAACATAAACCGATAAAATCTTGATATAAATGTTCTTTGAACTTTTAAATATGATGCAAGGGAATTGAGAACAACTGGTTGACACCACAGTGCAAAGATTCACTTCACACAGATGAATAATTCATCTGTGAGAAGCCCTGATATATGGTGTGACTAGAAACTTATCAGAAAGCCATTCATGTCATCATGAAAGAAAATTATTTTTTCTTTATAGAGAGTGCCTTCTTTTTGTATAATACACTGAAAATATTTCAAGAGAGATCCCTGGTGGTTCACCTTAATAAAATACAGACTAAAATCTCATTACACTGAATAGAAATTATGTAGAGGGAATGAACCTCAAATTGACTTGGTTAAAATTGTGCCGTATTTTTAAAATAATCATAATATGCAGCATCCAGATAATTCAGAGATAGCTGTTGTTTCCGTCTGTGTGGACTCTTGGACCGGGCCATGCTGCTTTCTTCTGGGGAATGAAAGGAGCAGATTTTGGACTCAGAACACCCTGGGTTTGATGCAGCTTGAGGGCACAGATTCCAGTCCACAAGCTTTAAACAGGAACTTTTTTGTCTTAGTTTAATTTCTGTAATGAGCCCCCATGCCACCAGGGGGCAAAATCGGGACCTGAGTCTATTGCAGTTCCTCCTGGTTTTTCCACCTAATCAGTAGGAAGAAGGGATTATGTGACATCAAAGCGTGGCAGGCTTGGTCTTTTTAATTATCTCCACTCTCTGTCATCCACTGAGCCTTCCCCTTCCCATTCAGATTTCAGTTGTCAGCCTGCACAATCACTACAGATAATCCTTCATGTTCCCCAAGGCACATGGGCTGGTCCTCCCTGAGGGGCCTGTGCCTTCCTCAGCAGTGGAGACCACTCCACTGCAGGGGAACCCGGTGAGGCTGCCCCAGGCCTGGAGCCAAGGTACAGCTCAGCCATGTGCCTCAGAGTCTCACTCCCACCTGCAAAGGGGATCAGAGAGCTCTGCACTTGGGCCTTGTTCCCCAAACTAGCTGGGCTCTTGTTTTCCCCTGATCCTCATCCCCAGTCCCCCTGGAGGATGAGGTACAAGGTTCTTCATTCCTCAGGCATCTCCGTACCTTGTCTCCTCACTCCCCCTCCTTTCCCTACTCTCACCTCCACAGCTGAGATGGTGAATTTTATGTGTCACCTTGACTACACTAAGGAATGCCCAGACAATGTGAAACCTTGTTTCTGAGTGCATCTCTGCGAGTGTCTTTGGGAGCTTAAAGTGCTTGAATCAGTAGGCTGAGTAAGGCTGTTCACCCTTACCAATGAAGGTGGGCCTCATGCGGTCCATTGAGAGCCTGAACAGGACAAAAAAGTGGCGGAAGGACGAACTTTGCTTTTCCTGCTTGAAATGAGACATCCGTATCTGCCTCTGCCCTTGGACGTTAGAGCTCCCAATTCTTGGGCCTTCAGACTCAGACTGGGACTTATCACTAGCTCCTCCGTTTTTCTATGCACTGAGCCCGGTGAAAAGTTCCTGTAACAACCCTTTCCTAAGATTGTGGAGGTCAATGATGCCAGGAAATCTAAATCCTACAGGAATTGGTGATGGCACTTTGGGTCAGCAAAGACAGTTGAGGTCACTTCTGGCCAAGGCGGAGGCATAGGTAGATCCACTTTGCCTCCTCCCACAGCCAAAAGAATGACAACAACAAATTTAAAATAGAAAAAATAATCAGAACTGCCAGAAAATCAAACTATATGAAAGTCTGACAACTAAGGAGTTAAAAAACGTTCATCCAGACCGGTAGAAGGGACGGAGATGGGCAGCCGGGGCAGAGAGGACTCATGGCAAGGTGGTGGCTGGAGGACCAGGGCAGGCAAGTGACGGCTAGCAGACCAGGTGAGGTGGCAGCTGGCATGGCAGGCGGTCCCACATTTGCATGCGGATAAACCAGGAGGAACAACTGGGCAGTGAGACAGACAGTGCAACCCAGACTTTCAGCGTGGGGAAATAAAGCCTCAAACCTCTGTGAAAAAACCTGAGGGGGTTGTGGTGGCAGCGGGAGAAACTCCCAGCCTCACAAGAGAGTTCGTTGGAGAGACACACAGGGTCTTAGAACATACACAAGCCCACTCACCTGGGAATCAGCACCAGAAGGGCCCAATTTGCTTGTGGGTAGCTGCAGAAGTGACTGAAATCCGGCAGAGATCGGAGCAAGTGCCATTGTTCCCTCTGGACCCCTGCCCCACATACAGTGCCACAACACAGTGATGTGTGTTGCCCCACCCTGATGAACACCTAAGGCTCCACCCCTCACTACATAACAGGTGCGCCAAGTCAAAGAAATATGGCCCAAAGGAAAGAAGAGATCAAAGCTCCAGAAAAAATACAACTAAGCAATGAAGAGACAGCCAACCTATCAGATGAGAGTTCTAAACACTGGTTATCAGGATGGTCACAGAAATGGTTGAGTATGGCTGAAAAATAGAGGAAAAAGTGAAGGTTATGAAAAGCAAAATAAAGGAAAATGCACAGGGAACCAACAGTGACGGAAAGGAAACTGGGACTCAAATCAACCATTTAGACCAGAAGGGAGAAATAAACATTCAACCAGAAGAGAATGAAGAAATAAGAATTCAAAAAAAAAAAAAATGAGGAGAGGTTTAGGAATCTCTGGGACAACTTGAAATGTTCCAACATCTGAAGCATAGGGGTTGCAGAAGGAGAACAAGAGCAAGAAACTGAAAACTTCATTTGAGAACATAATGAAGGAGAACTTCCCCAATCTGGCAAAGAAAATAGACTTCCAGGAAGTCTAGGAAGCTCAGAGAGTCCCCAAAGAGCTGGACCCAAGGAAGCACACACCAAGGCACAACATAATTACATTACTCAAGATTAAAGATAAAGAGAGACTCTTAAAAGCAGCAAGAGAAACGGAGACAGTCACCTACAAAGGAGTTCCCATAAGACGGTCAGCTGATTTTTCAAAAGAAACCTTGCAGGCAAGAAGGGACTGGAAAGAAGTATTTGAAGTCATGAAAGTCAAGGACCTCCATTAAAGATTATTCTATCCAGCAAAGTTTTCATTTAGAATGAAAGGGCAGATAAAGTGCTTCCTAGATAAGGTCAAGTTAAAGGAGTCCACCATCAGCAAGCCTTTAATATATGAAATGTTAAAGGGAGTTATCTAAGAAAAATAAAAAGTTCAAAACTATGAAAAGTAAGATGACAGCAAACTCACAACTATCAGCAACAGAACCTAAAATAACAAAAGCAAAAGCAAACAACTAGAACAGGAACAGAATCACAGAAATGGAGATGACATGGAGGATTATCAGTGGGGAGGGAGAGAGGGGAGATCGGGGGCAAAGGTACAGGGAATAAGAAGCATAAATGGTAGGTACAAAATAAACAGGGGGAGACAGTATAGAATATACTATTTTTAACAATAGTATAGGAAATGTAGAAGCCAAAGAACTTATATGTATGACCCACAGATATGAACTAAGGTGGGGGAATGATGGTGTGAGGGGAGGTACAGGATGGAAGGGAATAAAGGGGAGGAAAAAATGGGACAACTGTAATAGCATAATCAATAAAATGTATTTTAAAAAAAGAGTCGAGGTGAGAGTGACCTCGTTCCAGTAAAGAGAAAGGGCAGAAGGAAACGTGCATAGACATGCCCAGGGGCCCATGGTGTTAACAGAGGAACCTTGGGAAACAGAACAGGAGGAGAAAGGACCCTGGCACACAGCTGGAAAAAGGCCAGAACAAAGGTGCAGAATGACCAGGCCCACCGAGGGCTGTTCCAGCCACACACATGGCCTTCATCGTCTCAGGAAGATGGTTCCCGACGCCTGCTCAGGCAGACCTGTCCATCCAAACAATGCATGAGCAGGCACAGGGGCAGATTGAGAAGACAGATGATGGCTTAGCAAGGCAATATGTCAGGTTCTGACATCTCACTTCTGCTGCCTGCTGAGCGAAGTCCTCAGATGTGGCTTGTCTAATCCCATCAACCACCTTCATGAAACTGCCATTTCTCCATTTCCCTACCCAAACTTGTTTTATTTTAAAATGACACATCTTTGATGTCATATATCTTTAGCAACACTATCTCATTGAGCCAATTAGATGATAATTAAAGAATTTCCCAAAGCTCTGCTTCCTCGATGTCCGAAAGCCATTTTCTTTTCTCTGACACGTCTATTAGCCTATTATTTCCATTTAGCCTTTCGGTACACAGCACTCTACTGCTCCGGACTCTCCGATTACTGATTTTTATGTTTCTTTCTTAGCATTTAATGCAGTTCATAAATTTCACTCTATAAGTTTGGGCATACATCACGCTAAAAGCCCAAGTTGCTGAAGAAAACGAGCAGCAAATCAAACTCGGAATATCAAGCCACCAGCATCAATTCTACACTCACGCATTTCAAATGAAGAGTTTCCCCTCATTATTTCAAAGTCATTTAAACTTTTCTTACAGCGTTCCCTGACTTTATAGCAAACCCCAAACTTAAAAAAATGAAAATGTTCACTGGTTTGTTTCTTTTTGTTTTTGTTGTTATTCAATACTAAACTTTCTCAGGTGTATGAATAAAAATCACCTTGGTACAGAAATAAACAAATGAAAAAAATGCCTGGGACTATATCAAACTGAAAGGTTTTGCACAGCAAAGGAAAATATCATCAAAATAAAAAGACAACCCACAGAATGGGAGAATATATTCGCCAATACATCCGATAAGGGGGCTAATAACCAAGATTTATAAAGAGCTTATAGAACTCATCACCAAAAAAAACAAACAACCCAATGGGCAAAGGACCTGAATAGACACCTCTCCAAAGAGGACGTACAGACGGCAAATAGACATATGAAAAGATGCTCAACATCACTAGTCATCAGAGAAATGCAAATTAAAACCACAATGAGATAGCACCTCACACCACTCAGAATGGCCATCATAAACAAATCAACAAACAACAAGTGCTGGTGAGGATGCAGAGAAACGGGAACCCTTTTGCACTGTCGGTGGGAATACATACTGGTGCAGCCACTGTGGAAGGCAGTACAGGGATAACTCAAAAAATTAAAAATGGATCTGTCTTTTGACCCAATGATCCCACCTCTGTAAATATATCCAAAGAAACCCAAAACACTAATTGGAAAAAACATAAGCACCCCTATGTTCACTGCAGCATTATTTACAATCACCAAGATATGGCAGGAGCCCAAGTGTCCATCAGTAGATAAGTGGATAAAACAACTATGGGACATTTACACAAAGGAATACTACTTGGCATAAAAAAGAAGAAAATTTTACCATTTGGGACAGTATGGATGGACTTGAAGAACATTATGCTAAGTGAAATAAACTAGTCCGAGCAAGACAGATACCATATGATTTCACTCATATGTGGAATCTAATGAACAGACTGAACTAACATGCAACATAAAGACAGACTCAGAGATGGAGAGCAAGCTGACAGCTATGGAACGGGGGGTGGTTAGTGTGTGGAAGGATTGAGCAAAAAGGAAAAAGGACTCATGGACATGGACAACAGTGTGATGATTACCGGTAGGAGAGGGGGATAAGGGGGAATAAGTGGTAATGGAAAAATTACAATAAAAACTGTAAAAAAACAAGAAAGGAAAAAATGCCTCTGAGAAACCATTATTCACACAGGTATAAGGTTTTAAGTTCAAAGTATTCTAGAAGGAAAAAAACGTATATAGACACCTCTGATTCCATCTCTGTATATAGCCTACATCTGGTTCAGGTTGATGTCAGCAGCATTTGAGGTGATGTGTGACTGACAAAAGGCGAAGCTGGGCTTTATCATCAGCACCCCTGGGTAAGATAGCAAACCCTTTGCTGACACAGGCCTAGACAGTGACCTTAACCGAGTTGCCCAGTTCCATTCCGTGGGGGCAATTTGGTCAGATCTTTTTAAAAAACAAATGAACAAGCTTCAAGAAGCTCTCCTCTGTGGAGACAGTCTTCTTTGCCGGTAAATAAATATTCCACCTGTGAGATACAGAGCATCCAAATGAAATGCCAGCGACCAGCCTGCAGCTCCCTTTCAGAGGCAGAAGATGTCTCATAGACAGCGTAATAGTAATAATAATCGGCACTTTTCATCCTCACAGCCATTTCTGCACATTAACTAATCAATCTATCCAACATCTGTGCGAGGTGGATGAATAAGGATCATTATTTCCATCGGGGAGAGAGAAACGGTGGGAAAAGCTGAGCGGCTGGGGCTCAGCTGAGGTCAAGAGAATACTGGACCGAGGGTCAGGAGAGCCTGCCTCAGGGTGGGCCAGGCTTCGGGACTTCGGGCAGGAAGACGGAGGCTGCCGGGTCGGTGGAAAGGATACTGCAACATTCCAGGTGAGGCGCTGCTCTTCATGGGGACAGTGGTAGAAATTGAGAAGAGACCAGCAGACCCTTCCAAGGCAGTTTAATGTAGTACCTTACTCACTGATTCATTGCCTGGCTCATCCAGTCAGCAGGCCACGTGTTGGCTGAGCAATGGGATGTTTCCATTTCCCATGTATTGGGTGTCTGCCAGGAACTGCGTTAAGATTTGGGAGACACTAAGTGGAAAAGACAGGACCTCTGATCTTAACTTCTTCATGTACGTCATTCATTGCGTTAAAAAGAGCAGCCTTGTCTTTCACCGAGATGGCTAACTGCTCCCAGCCCCGCCTCTCAGGCCTCTCTGCGTCCTTACGCGCTCTGTATTAGCATCACTGCCCTTGCCCTTGCTCTGGTCCTCACCCTCTCTGGCTTTAGGTCTCTTTCCTCAGACCCAGTTTCTGTTTGTTCCATGAGTATTTTTCCAAAGTTCAAATGTGGTGCTAACACTCTCGTGATGAAAGGCCTTCAGTTGTGGTCCATGTCTTTCAGAATAAACTCTGAGCAAGGCCCTTCCGTTCAGCCTGAGGCCTTTTTCAACTCCCATCTTCCGTGTACCCAGCACTTCAGAACATGGACACACTTTCAGTTCCCAGACACAGTACGACGGGGGGGGTTTTGTTTGTTTTTTTGCCTTTCTGACTTTGCACGTTTTTCTCTCTGCCTAAAAATCCCTCCACTCAACACCTCCACCAGGCTTATCTCCTAAGCTATCATACTGCATCTCTCCCTGGTCCTGCTTTCCTCCTGGGCAGCCTTCCCTGACCTTCCCAGGCAGAGTTCATCATTCTTCTCCATGTGCCCATGACCTTATAACCCTCGATCTTGAAATTACAGATTTCCCTTGTTATCTGAGGGCTCATTGTATGAACATTCACTTGCAAAATTGCAAAGTTTTGCAATTTTGACTTGCAAAGTTTTTCACCCAATAGTTTCAAACCAAATCAGAAAGCCATCATAATAAACCTGCATATTTAGGCTGCATACAAATGCAGTCAAGAAGGGACAGAATGTCCTGTGGTCACATGTCCGCTGTTCTTCCAAAAGGAGCTAACTGTGAGCTTCCGCTGTTCGGTATTGCTCTCACATATCCCACAAAGTTCAGTGAAAATGTCATCAGAGATGTATCAGAAAAAGCAGGTAAAAGATGCCTGGGCAATTCCATACATTAGAAGTGACAAAGCGTATGAAGAGAAGTGTACCCACAAAGGACCCAAGGTGCACACATGCCCAACTACTGTGCATACTATTTTCTATGCATGAGAAAATGCAGAAAAAACTTGCAAATGGTGTTGGTTCAGGAAAGCTACCCTGGACATAGCACGATATTTTCTAAATCTAGACAAACACCATGGTCAGTAGACCAATGGCCACAATCAGAATGGGATGCACTGAGGGGAAGTTCTACATATTGAAGTAAGACAAGGAGCCCAGCCAGTGCCCTTCAGCTTTAGCAGGCATACACCATGCAAAAACAAAAGGAGTTCATTAAGTGCTAAAGAATTACATGGCTGGTGTTTAGGGTGATTTATAGTAAACCAGAAATATTTAGTAGATAGGTATAGGTTGACAGGCACTTACAACTGCGTCATTACGGATGAATTAAAACATGCAAACAGTCTACGGAGTCTGGTGGAGGAATAAGGACAACACACTGGCTTTTCTCTCAAGAGGAGCAAAAGCCTCGGCCTTGGCCGTGACAGGCCTTTATTCTGATGATATCTCCTCACATTCCAAGATGGTTCTTCCTGACTATCCAGGTTACAACAAAGGAGCCAATGCCCCTCATTACATCACAGAAGAAGGGTATTAGCAAATGAATAGGCAGCACGTTACACTGGGCCTGCAAGGCTCAGCATGGATTTTAGGAAGTTACAGTAAGCATTGGCAGGGTGAGGGAGTTTTGGCAAAGAGCAAACTTCAAAACAGCCTAGGTATATTGCAAATCTGATTACCCACGAAAGAACCTACCTGTGGGCGTGGGTCCTGTGCATCTCTGAGTGGGAGCTGGGCCCACGCCATGCAGAAGGGTCTGCCACACAAGTGTTCCAAGAGATTCTTGGAGAAATTGGTTGGGATTTTTGTATTATATGGGAACACATTATTATATTTCCAATTTAAAACAACAGAGTATAGGTTCTCCTACCTGAAAGTATGTGATCAAATCTTCTTTAAAGATTAAATTTGGATGACGAGGGTGTCTATGTTAGCTGGCCCTGCTGTCTTCCCTTCCTCCCTACAAAACCGTGAGCTCCTGAGCTAGTGACTTGTGTTTCATTAATCTGTGCATCTCCAGACATAAACACAATGCTCGGCATTCAGCAAATGCATGTTGGATGAACAGGCAGATGAATTGATGTTCCAACTGCAATATTATGAGGTATCCTTTCTCCTGGAATCGCCAATGAACTCTCAGCCTTGTTGTGTTCTCAGGCATTGCCAAGAATACGACTTCTGACACCCTCGTGACATGACAGTGATGGCAAAAAGGAAGAAAGATCTTGGGAGGCTATTTTCAGAGTGGCAGACATGAAATAAATGCAAGGGACTTAACCATTGTGCACGATAGACTAGAAATAGAAGCAGAAGTGCAGAGCCCATCATATTCAATCCCACCCCTTGTTTTCGCATTTGATCCAGTTTAGGATGAGGTAAAGACTTCCCGAGCTGCAGCCTCCTCCTTCCGGAAGAAAAATCAACATGGTGCCTGTCCAACGGGCATCCCCATTTGGAGACTTCCTCTTTTCATTATCAATTTCCCATTGGCATGATCGCTCTCTGCTCAAGATTGTCTCTGTGGCCACCTATAGGATTTGAGCTTTGTTAATCATGCCTGTAAATCAATGGCCACTGAGCCATAGGCCACACTGCATTCTCCATCAATTGAGTATTCATAAACAGAAACAACAAAATCTCCCAAGGGTTTACTGGGTTAAAAAAAAAAAAGCATTCTGTGGCTTTATTTATAAGTAGCCCTTACCACCTATTACATGAGCTAAGAATCCAGGCACCAGCTACCAGGAATCAATATGTACTCAAATCGCTCCATCAATATGCACGTTCATTTACTCCCTTCAAGGTTATCTTGGCTGCTTCAGAGCAGACGCTCGTTTTGCCCATTACAGGCATGCCTGTTAAATTAGGTGAGACAAGGGGAAGGACGACGTCAGCTTATGTATGTGCAGCCCTGGGCAGCGGCCCACCTCACCGGTAGAGTGGTGGGAGCATGTAGCCAGGAGATTCACTTGCTTTTCGTGTTCACCCCGGGAATTATCTTCCTAAACACAGCCTCTGCCCAGAGAAACATCAAGGTCACCGACCATGCAGGCAAGGTAAGAGCATAACCATCTTAACCCATTTTATATCGAAGATCTTGGTATTTATGTACACAATAAATGTTCGTTGCATGAATAAAACATGCTTTGTGGGAAGAGCCTGGGTTCAAAACGAACCTCTGCTATTTACTAAATGCAGTCACCTGAGCTCCTCCTGCCTGTGGTTTCCTGCCCTGGCAAGGTGTGATTCTTGCATCTGCCTCTCTGCAGTTAGGTTTGCCCCCGCCACCTCACTTCCCCACCAGGGCTAAGACTTGTTAATTTTCAGTTTCTTTAGCCTTTTACTTGTTGTCGGGATGGATGGCAACTTTTCAGTTTCTTACATACCCAACTGGAAACTGCAAGTTGCTGGTATAGCTTTCACTTTATAAATTAAGATAGTCAAGAAACATCCCATTATTTTATATTTATTTTTTAATATATATGTATAGTGCTAAATATATGCAAAGCTCTATTTTAAGTGCTTTATAAACATAAACTCTTTTTCTTGTCAAAGCAGCCCCAAAGAACCTTCAAAGGCAGGGTTTTTTCATCATCCCCATTTTATAGGTGGAGAAACTGAGGCTGAAAAAATTAACCGAGAACACAGGATTCTGGGTGCCAACACTACGCAGGGAGACTTCGTAAATTCACATCAATTTCATTTGATCTAAGCCTTCCCCCTCCTAAACTGGAGGTTCTTATTCCTTGGGTTGTGGGGAGTGGCAATCAGAGAAGACCATGGGGTGGGGGTGGGGGTGGGAAGGGCACCTTAGTCATCAGCCAGCACTGTCCCTGCCCAAGGCTTCTCCTACCCTGAAGACGAGCAGCTCTGTTAGTGTGTGTCCTGGGTGGGTCTGGAGCTTGTTAAAGGCTTTCAGTTGGTACAAATACAAAATCATTTCCTACTCTTCCATTAATCCTTCCAACTGTGCTGTGTCAAATCCCCTTCCTTCTTCCTCAGTGATGTCTTGGGCAGACTTTATAATTTGCCATCACTTTTGATTATTAAAGGTCCGGTCCAATTGCAGGATTATCTCAAAGGCATTTAAATCTCACGTGTTGCCTTTTCTTCCAGCACAGACCTGGGAAGAGAGCATCAGGCCTGCTGTTGCTCTGAAATACCTCCAGTCCCCTCCCCATCAAGGATGGCTTCTCTGATGGTAGAGAAGTTCTCAGACTCACTCTGATCTGCTCTGGTTTTATATGGGAGTTGTAGAGACAGTGGAAGTGGTTTTCGTGGGGTGCTGTTCACTCCTAGGACGCTCTTGGAGAGACAGTCATGACTCCTGGCCCCACCAGAAGCCCACGCTTTCAGCCACTTCCCTGCGTAAGGCATTGCCTGGCTGGACCAGGTAGCCACCTGGGCCATTCTGTCTGTGACCCTCTGCCCCCACCTCCAACTCCCTGACCCTCCCTGGGAACCTGGGGAACCTGTGGCCCTGCTCCATTTCCTCCATATCCTCCAGGGGCCTCTGGGAAGGGGAGTGGGTCGGCCTTCAACCTTTCCTTCCCAGGTTCACTCACTACCTCTTCCTACTTCTTGAAGAGAAGTGACACTGATTTCCATGGCTGAGGACAACCCTCATCTTCAGATCTCCCAAGTGATGCTTTGCACACCCCATACTGTGCCAATAGCAGTTCCAGGGTGAACAATGGCAGCTGAGCGGGGCAGCAAGATGCCTTTCTGCCCTTATGACAGACATCCCCAGTCTGTGCAAGAGTCTCTCAAGGTCCCTCGCCCCTAATTAGGCCTGGGATTGGAGGGGGGCCTTTCCCTCCCTGACAGTGTGGAGTGGAAGTCTTCCACCGCACTACAGATTGAAGAATCTGGAGACCCTTCTCTCACGGCCCCACCCCCACCCTGTGTTCTCGCCCTGGGTGGGTGGTGGTTGGGGGTTGACTGTGTGGGAGCTGTGGCTGGGCTGCTTCATACACCTGGGGAGGGGTGGCCGTCAACTGGAATTTTGTGACTTTAGCGTGGGCTGTGCTCAGTTCCTTGTTTTCAGCTCTCAGTCCTGATTATAGGACAAGAGGAAGTCTCTCCAGACCTCCTCAGAGAGCCCAGCAGAGGCTGGTGCTTCTTCTCTGCCTGCTTTGTAAGGAACAGGCTGTCAGAGCTCCTCCGAGGGCCTGGGGCACTGTTGTCCTTCAGTCCCCTGTGGGCCTTTCCTCCCCAGAGGGAGGGAGAGAGAGGAGGCACGCAGGATGTTTTCCCTCCTCTGCAAATGCCACCATTTGTCCGCACTTTTCCACATCTCTTCCAGATCATTCTACCCATCGCAGATACAGCTGTAGCAACTGAAGCTAGTAGCTCGTCCCCACTGTCAAACACTGGCCTGTGTGTCTGAAGCCTCTTTCTAGCACAACCCCACTTGCTGTGAGGGGGAATTCCAGGGGCAGGGAGGGCCAGAGAGGATGGGGCCTCGCCATAGTGTGATTCTTACAGCATCAGTTCATGTTGCTATTGAACTTCAGTGTTGATATTAAACCTGCTATGCTTATGTGTCTTTTCTCCCATCCTAAATGATAAGTTCTCTGGAATCCAGAACATGTTGATCTTCTGCCCACCCCCCATGGCATTCAGAGCGGTGCCTTATGAACTTACGTAAAAGCTATACAATATTTGTTGCATTAAGAAATGAAGGGCCAAAAATTAAAATAAAATTTAATTTAAAAAAATAAAATAAAAATAAAAATAAAAATAAAAAAAAGAAATGAAGGGCTAGGCAGTGAAAGACAACAAATACCATATGATCTCACCTGTAAGTGGAACCTAATCAACACAATAAACAAGTGAGCAAAATAGAACCAGAGACATGGAAATAAAGAACAAACTGACAGTAACCTAAGGGGAGGGGGGAGGAGGATGACAGGGGAAAGAAGGGGAAGGGTCAAGTCAAGGAACATGTATGAAGGACCCACGGGCAAGGACAATAGGGTGGGGAGGGGGTACTGGATGTGGGAGGTGGGGGGTGGGTAGGGCAGGGGAGAGTATTGAGAGGAAAATGGGGACAACTGTCATTGACCAACAATAAAAAAATTTAAAAAAAAAAGAGATGAAGGAATAGGAGACAAAAAGATCCTGGATACAAACACGTCGACTGCAGGACCTTACCTCCCTGACGGCACAATGCGCGTAGTAAGTATTCAATAAACTTTTGTGGGATTGAGCAAATCGCAGAGAGTCCTCTGGGTGTGGAAGGTGCATGTCAACAAAGAGAGTCTCCAAGACACAGGTATAAACTTTACTGAGAAAGAGAGTTTGAGGATCAGGACATAAGAACAAACCAGGTAAAGCTGCAACGGAAATGAAATCAAGTACTATTTGCAAACCTTCTCCAGGTGAGCCTGTTTCCTCCAACACTTTCAGTGGGAGCGATCGGCTTCACACGAGCCGACCAAGTTAGGGCTCTCGAAGCCTGTGCGCGAGTCTGACTGAGGCTCGGTCATTTCCCGTGTTCTTAGTCACTGGTGAGGGATGATTATAAACTAATGAAACTGGTATTTATGTGCGGCTTGTAGAATCAGGTTTGTTGTTTTATAGCTGCACATCCTGTTTTCCAAAGGTCCTTTTTTAAAACTTGAAGCAATGGCAAGGGATCGATATTCAATCAGTTTGTACAGAATATGATGATGGATTTGAGATCACTCAGGTCTGGAATAGTTTGAAGCTAAAAAGGTCAATAAATCTCATTCATTCATTCAACAAACATCTACTGCATATTTACTGGGCACTTGACATAGAAATACAAAGATAAAAGACACAGTTTCTCCCTTCAAGGTGCTGCAGAATTACTTGGAATGAGGAAAGTGGGCAGCCTCTCTCACCGCAGGGGTTAAGTGCCATGTGGAGGCCAGCGTGGCTGTCTCGGCAGCACTTGGCATCCAACCGGGGCTGTCAGGAAAGGCTTCCTTGAAGAGGTGATGGATGAGGACTGTTTTGAACGATGACATATTAGCCAGACGAAGAAGGGGAGAAAGAGTACCCTGGGCAGAGGAGAAAGTCACATGAGAGAAGACAGGTGCGCAGTGTGATGATGACAAGCATCCCCCTGGAATCCAGGGGGGCAATGGGGAAAGTGTCGGGCAAGTGGCATCCACAGCTTATTATCAGGGGTAGGCATCTGGATCTGAGGGAATCAAATGCATTCTTGGTACTTTTTTTACAGTAGGCATCAGTAACATACATATAAAAATGTCAGGTTTTCAACTGTGACACAGGTGCACAGACCATGTGTGATCACAGAAGCCCTGTGAACAGGGGTGTTGGACACCCCCAGAGTTTTCTGCCTCTACCACTCCCTACAGAACCACACAGGGACCTGGCTCAGTGCCACCACCACCACCACGAGGTGTCTAGTTCCCAGGAGGCATCACCCAGAGCCCTGGGCCGGCCTCAGCCCCCAGCATCCGGGGTGGGCAGCTCCTCCCGGCCTCAGCCCCCTGCTGTCTGTAGACTGTACTTGTCCATGTGGCCCCCGAAAGGTAAAGCTTTGGTATACCTCTGTGACGGGCCTCGGGAAGGTGCAGCCTGGTTCCAGGCTGTCTTATGCTATCTCCTCAGGGACGGGTGTGAGGAGAGCAGTCATGGGATCAACCAGGAAGCCCACAGCAGCACAGCAGGGATCTTGACCACCAGGGATCCAGAGGCTTCACTGGTGCCTGGCGAGGAAAAGACGGGCAGTG
This sequence comes from Anoura caudifer, assembly GCA_004027475.1. Taxonomy (NCBI): domain Eukaryota; kingdom Metazoa; phylum Chordata; class Mammalia; order Chiroptera; family Phyllostomidae; genus Anoura; species Anoura caudifer. The sequence continues at coordinate 45,769 of PVKU01006946.1, forward strand.
CAGAGCTTAGGAGGCAAGCTCAGCCATAGGTTTGCTTTCTGTGGGGAAAAGAACAGGCACTGTTTGATCTCAGACTTCAAAGGAGCAGAGAACTCAGGGTCCATCTGGGATGGATGGATCTGGAGGTTGGGTGAGCGAGCAAAGTCTCTGGATAGGAGGGTGGCAGTTTTCTCAAGTCCAGGCTGTGCTTGCAGGATGGAACAGGGCCCTAGTCAGGGACTGCAGGGGTGGGTGGTAGGGCCCAGCCCCGGAGGAAGAAAACTGGTCAGTCTGAGGGTTTAAGGCACTCCGTAGTGCCGAAGAGGTGATACTTCAGGCTGAGAGCCCTCCTGACAGCTTCCTTCTCTGGGGTGGTTGCCCCAAGGTCCCCAATAAACACAATCCCCCAATGGCTCCTCCTCTCTGAGTGGCCATACAAGCTCTAGTTTCCCTTTATTGATAAGTGACAAGCAAAAAGGACTTGAGAGATGCCTTTTATCCACATTAGGTACTGAGGTGTTGGACGTGCTCTTGGCTGGAGAGCGGGTCTGGGAAGGGAGCTGGCATCACAGCAGGTGGTACTGTTCCCAGGCAGCTATGCTGTGAACCCCAAACAGTGACGCAGCAGGAAATAAGGTTGTTTCATCACAACATCGATGAGATGCTGAAAAAGCCTAACTTGTTCATATCAAGTAGCCTTTGATGAAAGTAGTTACATTCTATGTTGTTTTGCTTAGTCACAGAACCTGTCAGCCACGTTACATAAGGACTTATTGTACTTGACCTCCAGCCTGAGAACATATTGAATAAAGTGGTCTGCCTAAGATTAGAAGGGCATTCGACCCCTTTCCACCTCTCCCCTTCCCCTCCCCCCACCATGCTGACTCACCTGGTGTCCGGACATGAAAGTTCAAGGCCAGGGTTAGAACTGCAACATGCATGTGATCTGTGGCATCCAGCACTGACAGATTGTGGCTAGTGGAGGAAAAACAAAATTTTAAATATAGCTAGTCTCTGGAAAATTCTTCCAATTATCACACATGTGCAATTTAAGTGGAGGATTCAGTTCTCAACAATGCCTAGTCAAAACAGGAGTTCTATTCTGCTAGGGACATGCTCAATAATGCAGCAGATACAATTATACATATAACCATACCCTATTTCTATTTGTTGATGGCAATCTCATGAACTAGAATTTAGAGAATTCCTGTGTTTGAAGGAAACAAACCCACAGCAGTACCATAAGCAGCGAGTACATCTGTGTGTGAAGTCACACGTTTTATGCATCCAATGCATACTGGATCACACCTTACTCTATCTGATGTATTTTGTCCTGATGAAGTCTGGCAGTTCCTGATGAAATAGCACACAAATTTGCCACCAACACAGCAAAAGAGCCTGAAGAACAAGTATTCCAAAGTCAAAAATCTTAAGTCACTGCATGTAATATGAGTAATTTGATTACACAATTATGTAGCTCAATTCAACACAGCAGCCTTCCTAAAAAAGACATTCATATCCCTCTTTTGTGTGCCTTAATTTCAGGTTCATTTCATATATCTTTGCAGTCTATTGATTAAATATTACTAAATGAAATATTCTGGTCAAAGCCAAAAACATAATATGAAAACAAACTGAACAAAAAATAAAAAGAGAGTGAAAACTCACGGACAACAGTGTGGTGATGGCCCAGGTGGGGGGGGGGCAGGGTGTTGCGGGGCAGGGGGAGGAGGGGATGGGAGGGTGAATGGTGATGGAAGGTGCATTGACTCGGGGTAAATTTGTTAACCAGTATCACCCAATAAATTCAATAAAAAGGAAAACATAATATCAAAACAAAGTTTGTAGTTGTCTCTCCTTTTTAATTTAATTTATTGGTGTATATAACATTATATAGGTTATTGGGTCAGTAACTATATAGATTTTCAGGGGTGCAGTTCTACAATGCATCATCTATACACTGTATTGTTTAACTACCCCAAGTGAAGTCTCCTTCCATCACCGTTAATCTGCCCTATCCCCTCTTCTACCTCCCTCCACCCCTTCAATCCTTTTAGATATTATAACTTGTAGTGGCTTACTTTCTCATTCTAAATAGAATAGATATTCATTCTCGTGCATATATATATATGTACATATACATAAAATTTTATATTTTTTAAAGAGGGACCCCCAAATAGCATACGTTTTAGGTTCCAGAAAACTGGATTGGCCCCTAACTACCTAACTGGTATGATGCTAACTAGTCATATCCAATTTACTTGCTCTTATCTATAAACAGTTAATACTTACTCATTATGTGCCAAAGCACTATATAAAGTGCTTGCAAATTTTTATTTGCTTTTCAGAGCTAGCCCTTTACAGAAAACTATCAGAATATTTTCCTGGTACATCTAAGAAATAATGCAAACATCTAGAATTCAGTACATTATAAATATTTTTTACTATTTGTAGATTCCTGGGGAACACTTTTAACTATAACAAGATATAAAGTGGAACTATATAGAATTTGTGTTTTCTTCAAAATTGGAATTTTTCTAGGTTATACATGCCAGCTAAATCCACTTTTTTGCAAATTGGTTTTCATTTTGATAATCATGTATACGGGCCTAAATTTTCTTGAAAAAGTAAGTGAACAGAATTCTGGGATTGCACAAAATTTAAATACGACATTTTAAAATAGAAGAACCTGCAATTCCCTGGCATAACCTGTGTTATTCAGTCAAATATAACTTCCATGCAAAAGAAATTTTAATTAGAAGTTTATTATGTTTCCATGACATTAAGTAGTGTTTAATAGCAACAATACAATGAGATACCTTTTCTTCATAAGATTTCTGTTCCTTTTTGAGTCAGTCCAACTTTCACACAGTAATATTTTTATCTCTCTGTGGCTTTGCTGGCCCCATATCCCTGTGAGTCATCTTGTTCCCTAGCAGACAGGATGCCTGGAACGGTGCCTGTCACATGGTACACACTCAGTAAATACTTGTTGGACTAATGAACGAACCGCTTCATAACTTTCTATTAAGAAATAGGAGTGTTTTCCTCCCTCCCAGGAAGAAACCTCTGGTTGTGACCAAACACTAACTACCAGACATTTTAGACTGTTTGTTTCTTTTCTTCGGGCCTAATGTCTTATTTATAAGCATTATCCCAACATGAGTGCCTGGATAATGTATGTGCGTTATGATGTTTTTTTTACTCTCTGTCAATGTTCAATTCAGAAATGATAGCCTTACAGCTTTGTAATCATCCAGCCAATCTTTCCCTCCAAATTTGTGAATTTCAGCAGGTCTCATAATGCAATATGATAAGTTCTGATTGTGAAGTTCCAGCCACAAAATAATGCTGGAAGTGATCAATTGCTTTAACAATGCCTAATAGCTCTTTCCTGGTGCTCGGTAGTTTCTGGCTGAAGTACTTAAAGTTTGATTATAGTAAGCAATTATTACCTTATCAAGAATCATCTTGTCTGCACTGTTTTTTCTTATGGACAGAAAAAGATCCCCATTAATCCTCAAATCACCATGCTTCATTTTTCTCTCATTTTCATCTACTGTGATTCCTTTGCTTCATTCTTTCTGACTTAGAATATTCTTCCTGCTCCAGAACGCTCCAATATGGTCAGTGACCATATTTATAAGCCCCAAATTTGAATTCATATTTTGACAAATGTTAATTTTTATTTGTTGAAAGACTCATAAATTAGAAAAATTAAATTTTATGAGTTATCCATTTAATCAACCAGCTTTTATTGACAAGAGTAAAGGTACATGAGAGTGAATACAAAATTCTGGGGAAAACTGCAGATGGGTTAATACAGTTTTTTGTCATTTTCAGTCATCTTTGTTGAAGCTCATGACAGGGTTTGCCATTTTTGTGCTTATTTGTAGAATTCAACTGTGAGATTAGAATTTGTTCTATATTTTTTCAAACTTCTCTTAGAAACTCTGAGTAATTCATCTGGATTATCAGGACAGACTTTCTACAAATTACTTGAGTAATTTCCAAAAGTTGTTAGCAAAAATGACCAGATGAACTGGAGTCACACCAGGTGGTGTGCAAGAAATCTCAGAATAGTAATATGTTTTTCGCTGGAAATCTTTCTGGGGAATTTGGGGTAGTTTTTTTTTTTCTTTTTCTGTTTCTACTCAACAAACAAGTATTCAACCTATAATTTAAGATAGGGATCTCAGTTTGTAAAGTCTTCATAAGAATGAAATAAAATGCACCATCCCATGCTTCCTTCAGGTCATTCTTTCCAGGGCGGTCTAACAAGTCCTTGTGCAACATTGTTAAGGGCTTTCCCACACGTGCCTTGCCTTTTAAGGTTCGGTAACTCGATTCCCATTCCCTTGTTCACTAAATCCACGTCATAATGAATATTTAACATTATTAGCAATTTTCCTTTCAAATCTTTTGTTTTTGGAATGAAACGAGTCACATTTTTATCTTTCTCTTCAATCCTGATTAAAATGCAAGGATTCACATGGAGAAAAATATTCTGCCCCTTCATTTTGGAGGAAGAAAGTGTCATGGAAAATTGCGATGGCATTGTTTTGATTTAGGGTCTTTGGAAAATGTCTTGACAATGGAACTTTTTCAGCTGATAAAAACTAAGCCTTGACAAGCGAAACATTATCAGTATTCTTCTAAGAACAGGCATCTGTGCCAGAAATCTTGTTTGAATAGGACCAAATTTGTCTGATAAAATCACACGATTATTTTAGTGTCTTCACTCATATTATAGAAATGTAACAAATTTGGAATAATTTTACAATAACTTCTACATCAATTGAAAAATCTGATGAATTATTAATATGATGGTTGCAGATGTGCCATGCAACTGACCCTTACCAAGATTCTGATATTGCCATTATTGGAAAAGAATCTCAAAGCTGGTGTTAGAAATATTGGAATATTGGACGACTCCCCGACAAGCTAATCAACAAGGCTGCTGAGGCTCAGACGGAAGGAAAGATGGTCATGGCATTGGCCACTTCAGTCACCTGATCAGATATCACCTTCAAGAACTTTCACACTTATTTCAGTGTTTTCATTAAAATACCTTATTAATTGCTTGTACACTGTGAGTAGCATCAGCATATCCAGGAAACATTTTAAACTATTATGTGCTGGAGAGGTAGCATGGATAGTGATGGAGGGACCAGACTCTGGGCAGAAATTGCTGGGTTTGAACCCCAGTTCAGCCACTTATTAGTCAAAGTTGGTCAAGTTACTTAACTGTGTTCTGTGCCTCAGTTTCCTTATTACTGATGATAATAATACTGCATTCAAAAAGTTACTGTGAGAATAAATTAATATGTGTTTAGAACAGCATATAGTAAAAACCATAAAAACATTTAAGGGCAGTTGTGCCTAGATTATCTCTTAATTCTAAGCTCCAGTGATTCACACAATACTATTTTAGTTTTCTTAAGCTTCTGGAACAAGGATGTTTTCCACAGTTGTTAATGTTTTTGTTTGTGAAGATGAAAATTTGGATTTCAACAATATAAAAATCGGCCTGGATGTACAACCCGAATATCTGAAACTACGATTGTGCCTTGTGGATTGTTTCCTTCACCACACATTCCATGTCAGCAGAACTGTACTCTCAGTGAAACTAAAGAGCACGCTGACCTCTGATTGTGTGAGTTGCAGCAGCACCACAGAGGATTAGGTTACAGGCTTGAAGAAAACAAGCACCTGAACAAATAAAAGCAAAGAAGCTACAATTTGCATCAATAAGCACAAAAAAAAGCAACTTCACAAAGCAACTGAGAGCTATCAGGCTGGGTGGTGTTTAGTGAGCGCAGCTCTAGGATTCCCCCACGTCCTCCTAGGAGAGGAACACTTCCGGTCTTCACTCTGTTCAGGGCTGGATCCTGCGGGGTCACAGGAAGCAACCTCTGAAGGAAGGAATCTAGTGTCTTTTTTTTTTTTTTAAGATTTTATTTATTTATTTTTAGGGGGAGGGGAAAGGAGGGAGGAAAAAAGGGAGAGAAATATCATTGCGTAGTTGCCTCTCAAGTGCCCCAAATGAGGACCTGGCCTGCAACCCAGGCATGTGTCCTGACTGAGGATCGAACTGGCAACCTTTTGGTTTGCAGACTGGCACTCAATCCACCGAGCCACACTAATCAGGGCTGGAATCTAATGTCTTACACACCAATGGGTCCCTCTTAAACACCAGCATTGTTCCCACATATGTCGTAAAATCGTAGCACCTAGACTGAGCATCAGATTCTGGGAGAAACCATTTCTAACTGAGCAACCACGGCTATCTTACCCCATTTCACAAATTGTATCGGGATGAAAGATGACAGCCCACAAGCCACATCCAAGCCAACTGTCTGGGTTTTGGTTTTTGTGGCCCACAATAATGGGTGTTTACATTTTTAAAGAGTTAGAAAAATAATCAAAAGAATATTATTTGTGTCACAGGTGAAAAATTATCTGATCTTCACATTTCAGCATCCATTTGCTGTTTTATTTGAACACAGATGTGGCAGACAGAATCCTAAGGTGGACCCCAGTACCCCCCCTCCCCCTCAGAGTATAAATGCCCTGCATAATCTCCTCTTCTCACGGGTGGGACCCGTGAACAGGAAGGTATCATGCTCACGATTACATTCCCTTAGAAAGCAGATGAAGGGATTTTGCAGATGTGATTAAAGTCTTTAATCAGTTGTGTTTGAAGTAACCAAAGAAAAATTGCCCTGGGTGGGCCTGCCCTAATCAGGTAGGCCCAGTTTCCATGAGTTAAACAGCTGCAAGCAAATGAGTTCTGCCAACAAACACTTGAACTTGGAAGAGTACCCCAAGCCTCAGATGACACTGCAGCCCATGATAACTGACACCTTGATTGTGACAATGTGAGACCCTGAGCAGAGAACCCACCTAAGGTGACTGCTGACGCATGGAAATCAAAAGATAAATGTATGTGGCTTTAAGTCGCCAAGTTGGTAGTAACTTATTACATGACTGTAAAGGCAATAGGCAGACATGCTCATTTGTTTAAGTACTGTCTACGGCCGCTTTGAGGTGACAGTGGAGTTGAGTAGTTGAAACCTACTCGACTACATAAACTCACAAAACATAAAATATTTACAGAAAAAGTTGGCAAACCCCTGGTTCTGTAAGTACAACCCAGCATCATCACACACACCAACCACACTACCACTATATGACAAGGGTCACTCTGTGGTTGCACAAATAACAGATGTCTCGCTGTAACAGTTTATCTTACCCATTGAGTTACACAAACCGACACGTGGATTGTGATGCTCCCTTAAGGAGACATTCTTCTGAATTGTCTCATGAAAAGGTTCCTCTCTTTTCCAGTCCCTGAACTCATTTGGAAACAAACCAGAATTGTATAATGAAGTAATTTTAAACTTCAAACAACTTTAAACTACAGACAAAATAACTATCCTCGATTATACAAGAAATGCTTGATATTGTTATCGCCTAATACTATAATCAACTTCGCTCGGCAGCTACTATTACGTGGGCTTTTACGTCACTGGTGTTTGGGTGAGTTCACCGTCTAGAGACGCAGAGCGCGCATTCAGCTCCTGCACAGCCGCCGCCGCTGGACACCATCGCAGCCGGCGTGGGCAGTTTCCCAAGCCACCGCGGTGTTCCTGCAGCCTGTGCCCTCCCCTGCCTCCTCAGGTCTGAGCGACGCATTTGTTCAGAAAACATCCTGCAATGTCAACTTTACCAGCTGGAAATTCAGTAAGAGGACAGGTGTGAAGAGGACAGGTGGCCACCGCTACATGTGTACAATCTAATGAAGAAAACATGGTTTAAATAGGAAATTAAAACTGAAAGAAGTAAGTACAGTGCTAATGAAACATACATCAGGGTCCTAACCTAATGGGTGTCTGGAAGGCTTCTCTAAGGAAGTGCAAGCTAAGCCATGACCCAAGAGTCCACACGGACCACCAGCTGAGCATGCCTGCTTCTCACCCAGTGGAGACCTTGGCAGCGCTGGCTGCGCGCTGGAATCACCCGGGAGAGCTTATTTAAAATCCTGACGCCCAGGCTGCGCAGCGGACCAGTTACAGCAGTGTCTGAAACCTGGGACAAGGCAATGGTGTGTATTTTTAAACGTCCTAGGAGATCTCACTAAGCATCTAAACTCACAGCCAGTCTGTACTCATCTTACCGTCTTGTTCTCGTTAGAGTGAAGGGGACGCTGCTCTGCCCAGCTCAGGCAAATCCTTCCTCACTGTTCTTCCATATTCCATCCCCACCCACCTTTTCAAGAAATCTAGTGATGATCTCGTCTCTTCTTTCTTCAACTTCACACCCACTATTGGCTCCTTCCTATTAGTATTTAATTTAATCATGCTCAACTTAAATGTTTTATAAATCTCCATGGTCCAAAACCATCCCTCCACTTTGCAGCCAAACTTCCTCAAAGAGTGGTCTACACTGTTTCTCTATTCCCACTCACTCTTCAACAAACACATATCTGGTGTCAGTCCCCAGCTCTTGCTAAAATTACCGATAACAACCTCGTCGCTAAACGCAATCGACCTTTCTGCTCTCATCCCATGCAATCTCTCAGCAGCATTTGCTGTAAGGGGTCCCTCCACTCCCCACCTTCTCCGAACAGTTTCTCCGCTTTGGAATTTCCTGAGGTTTTAAGCTGTCTCTTTTTTTAAAAGACTTTATTTATTTATTTTTAGAGAGAGGGGAAGAGGGAGAGAGAAAAGGAGAGAGAGAAACATTGATGTGAGAGAAACACCAATCATTTGCCTCTGGCTTGCACCCTGACTGGGTGGGGACTGAAACCGAAACCCAGATAATTGCCCCGACTGGGAATCGAACTGGTGACTTTTCGCTTTGCAGAACAATGCCCAGTAGAGCCACACTGGTCAGGGCTAGCTGGGGTTTTTTTTCTCACCCTACCCTCCTCCTCTATTCTTTCTGTAGGTGATCTCATCTCCCCCAATGACAGCAAGTACTATCCCTATACTAATGAATTTTTAAAGTTCTAGACTAGTGTTTTTCGAATTACAGTCTGGTCTCTGTAGAGACTAAAAGTTCAGAGTCCAGAGCCTAACTCAAGATCTGCTAAAATAGATTCTCTGAGTGTGGGACCCATGTATCCATCTATCCAACTGCCTATGGGATATTTCTATATGGTTGTTTAACAGGTATCTTAAATGCATTATCTATGTGATGGATATTCTCAACGTATTCTCAATGTTAACATTCGATGTTCTTCTTCCTCCCCATCCACATGGAAGATACTTCACAGCTGCCTTTGGCGTTAGGCACAGTCACATGGCTAGTGCTACACAACGGACTGAAAACAGAAGTGATGTGCGTCACTTCCAGCCTGAGGCAGTGAATGCTGGTCTCTTTTCCACTGCCCTGGGAATCTGGAAGTCATGGTGAGACAGCAGAGCCACAAGGTGAAAGGGACTGCATTTCTTCCGCTGCTTGGAAGAGAGCTGTCCTCAAGGGCTGCCAAAGGCACAACAGACATTGTGTGATTAAGGATTAAATCCTTGTTGGGTTAACTCCCTTGGATTTTGTGATTTACTTATTATAGGAGCATAATTTAGCTCATCCAAAGTGGAAGTATCTGATCTCTCTGGCTCCTCCCTTTTCCAACTTGTCCCTCTTTCTACTCCTCTCTTTCCACTCAACTGATAAGGCCAGAAACTCAGAGTTTGCAGTGAGTCGATACTCTCTTCTATTTTTCATGTTTTCTTAGAGAAGAGTGGTCATCCCTCTGCACTCCAGAAAGGACCAGAAAGAACTGAAAGGGACCGAACAGTTGAATGCTGGGCCACCACGGCTGTGTGGGAACAGACAGGCTCATCCTTCTGCCACACTAGGAGCCAGCAGTTCAATTATCCAACAGATATTTAGGAGCACCCACTACAGTGGCATACAATTCACTATAGGTGCAGAAAGGATTGGGACCTGGTCCCTATCTTCAAGGCACCTAAGGAAACTATTATAGCTCTCGGCAAGGACTTAAGTCACTGCCCAAACCTTATCTGAAGTGAGTGGTCCAGCTCTGGACATACTCTCCAACTGTCTAATCACCTGGAATCTTTTCAGAATCCTAAGATCATTTTCTCCTCTGAATTATTCGATGCTCCATAGATTTCAGTAACAATAGTTCAGTCAAAGAGCTTTGCCAGATCTACTCTCTGCATCATGAATCGCAGCTCCTTTGCAGTCCAGTCAGGTTTCCAAGACCCATCGGCTCCTCTTCTCCTCCTCTGCCTTTGTTTGTCTTCTTGCTGTCTGTCTGGTGGAGACAAGTGGGGTAGGCATTGAAGGATGGGAGGGAAAAAAAGAATTGATCTGGAAATACATTTTAAGTTCCAGTTTTTTACAAACTGGGTGGAGATGTCCACATTACCTGCCGGCAGTGTGTGATTATTCACACAAACATGCTAATATTTGCTAGTGAAACTGGCCCGAGGGAACCCAAGAGAATCCTGGTAAAAGCCAATTTTTAGGAAACCAATGACTTTTTACTCTTATCAAATTCCAACCATTCTAACTGCACACAACCAACATATTCATCATGGCAATTCCATGATCCACCAGAATCTTAAGAAATTAACAACTCCACCCTCCGATTCGGGCTCCTCAAAGACAAGTTGATTTTTACTGGCATGTCCCACACCCAGTACACATCAGCATACACATGACAGTTTGGCCTTGAAAAGAAGGCATAGCAAAGCCATAGAAGTGCTCGGTGCTTTTCTAGCTGTGAAACCCCAAACACAGAGTCTGCCCACTGAAGCAGCAAAGTAAAGTTGATTGACAAGAATCTAAGATGCTACGAAGAGAGAACGTTGAACTACATGCTGGTCTAAAGGACAATACATCACCCAAAGAAGGAAGAGCATGAACCTCTACGTTGCTCCTGTATGTTAACTTAAATAAAAGAAACACGTGGCATCAAGTAGGCTTATTGGTGTTAGGTGTAACCATCCTCTTCTTTTGTCTTGTGATGATTTTTTTCTAAACCAAATATTGAAAAATAGAAGGAAAAGCTATCACAATTTTAAATCAAAGTCCTTTTGGATGAGCGGTACATGTGACGTCTGCAGTAGCCACGTTACCTGAAGGTTACACGCAAGATGGGTTTTAAAATGAAGCGAACAGACAAACGAAATACTCCATTTTGGTTCTCTATGAACACTATTTAATAAACCATGAGGAGGGGTCAAAAGGAGTTGGCTCTGTCTGCTACAACAATTATTGAGGTCAGCACACAGCAGGGAGTGCACTGAAGTGACTAAGAATTCAAGTGACCTGGGTTCAAATCCAGACCTAACTTTCCGTGTGGCCTTGGGAAAGTCTAAGCCCCAGTGCCCTTGTCTGCAAGATGGACAATCATCCAGCTGTCAGAAAGATTAAATGAGGTAATTAGAGCAAATATTTTGAGCAATGCTTCATGCACAGTAGATACTCAATAAATGCTAGCTATCACCATTGTTATGCAGGTTGTTGAACAAATGATCCCCAAAAGCCACCTGCCCCACCTTCCCCTTCTCTACCGATAAAACGATGTCACGGCAATCCCATTTTTCTAAACCAAATGGAAATCAGAGAATTTTAAGCTTCTAGAAATAATGTTTGAAATATAAACCTCTTCACAATAAACAATAAAACTCCAAGAAGGAGCTTGTCATCCAAAGGAGGCTCTTTGATTTCCCGACCTCACTCTGAGATCCTCTCGGTGACACAGACATGCTGAGGTGGCGGCAGTGAGCCACCGTCAGGCCTGCCCACCACTAGTGGACATCAGTGGAAAATTCCCAAACCCCGTGGCAGAGGCCCCAGAACCCGGACATTAGTCCTGGGAGACAAGGCTTGTTGAGCGGCAAAATTACAGCCTTAGTAAGTGCTGTAAGTTCTTTCTAAACATGAAAGATAAAAGGCCCACAGTTCTTTGTCCTCCGAGTAATCTATGGCCATCTTCCTCCACACAGGCTACCAACCAAAGTGGCCCTCTATGAGAAGAACAAAGGAGGCAGAGAGAAGCCACTTCCTCCTGCTTCTACCCTGACCAAGAGTTTGTCCTGTAGACTGCTTTTGAATAGCTTTGGTTGGGAGTCAGAATAAAATCAACCTTGAACTGAGTCTAAGCTGTCCTTCCCAGCCATCCTCATACCTGGTGAGGTCTTCCCCCTCCCTCTTCTGAGGCCCACATTGCTGACGGATCGCAGCCCTCTTACCTGCCAAGTCCAAACGTGCCCGCATAGTTCCTCGTGCTTCAGGTGGCTACTGCCATCCAACCAGAGTGAACAAGTAAGCTGGATTCAACTTGCTAACCCTGACAGAGACTGAGTTTTAGGCATACCACAGAAATGCTGAGCAACTCTAAGGGGAAGGGATTAAGAAGCCAAAACCAGCTTGGGCTGCCACCATTTTCCAAACCAGCAAGGGCATATAGTAAAGAATATGGCTATCTATCGGCCACCTCACTCTAAACTTGGCTTTTGAATCTCACGTGCATTATAAAATTGCCTCTCCATTTCTAAGATGTCTCTGACTCATTTTCACATCTTCTTAAAAACGCAGTGGCTATTCAAGGGCTCGGTCTGGCCTCTCCATCTAAGAGCACTTTTCCACTTGGGACCTTTCAACATTTAGTACCTGTCAGCGTCACCAGCAGCAGAGCGATGAGTGAGTGAGCTCAACCTTTCCCTGGAAGTGGTGATTTAATGTGTGAATTATATGGTTATTAGAACGGGTGTCAGGGAAACACTGTAATATATGTAACGGGAGGCTGATGGAACTGGGGGAGCGGAAATTGTCCCGCTGATTTCTGGTGCTCCTTTTAATGCTGTGTCAATTACTCTTATGACCGACCATTCAAAGCTGTCTATTACCTCCTAATAATAATAATAATAATATTTTTTACTTAATGTTGCACCTTTCACCAGGGGATTTCAAAGAGCTTTGCAAACATTCATTAGCACTTTATGAAGTAGGCAGGTAATATATAAATACCAAGTCACGTGTTCCTGAGAGCAGCCATTAATAGTTCTCTTGACACCACATCAGGTTAGGGTACAAATGAAAAGAGAGCTTGTAAATGAAAAGTCAGGTGTCATCATTATCAGTGTTTATTGGGCACCCACAGAATCCTAGCAGACATGAGCCTCATTTTCTCATCTCTTAGTTGGCGGGAAAAGTGGTGCGCTTTCCCACGCTTGCTCCCTCTCCACATACACACAAACACCCCTTCCTGAGACAGGGAACAGACCGATGTCCAGACCAGCCAGAATATCAGATTCTTTCAGCCTCAAAACTCTAAGAATCCCTACTAAGAGATAGCATCTTGATGGGAGAAAATTCTGGCTGTCCTAAAAATGATCCTTACAAAAGAATCCTAAGTACCTTCAGCCCAATCCTTAGAACAAAGTGGAATGACTAGAATGCACACCAGAGGCTGGGCAGGAGAACCGTCCAGACCCTGGGTAAGGGGAGTTAGAACAAAGAGTTTGGGGGTGGTCAACCACCATCTGAAGAGCAACCACACGAGGTAGCCCTAAGAGCCAAGATTACAGGTAACCCTGTTGAGTAGCTGGTGACAAAAGGCAGAGGAAAAGAGTGACCCCTGAATCCCTACTTCTGAAATTTGTCTGAATTAGAAGATATAATTAGAACTAGAACCAATGGCCTAGTTTGGACATTCTTCTTGACTTCTCTCTGTGTGCATATCCACCCACAAATATGTTAGTCAGGATAGGTTAGGGTAGGCTGTGATAACAAACATCTCCAGATGCTAACCAACGAAAGTTATTTCTTGTTCATACTAAATCCAGTGCAGATCCAGGCAGCTCTTCGGGGCATTTGTCCTCACATAGTGACTCACCATCACAGGCTTCAGTTTTGTTGACCTCCATCTCAACATGATGCTGCCTGGTTCACTGCGGTAAAAGAAAGGGGATGGAAGGTAACACACCAGCATATCAGTGCTTTCCCTGGAAGGGACATGTGTCACTTTTATTCCTAGGCTATTGGCTAGAACTAGTCACATCAGTCCACCCAACTGATGAAGAGGCAGGAAAACATAGCTTTCCATATGTCTAAGGCAGGGAGGAAAACTGGAGATATCAGGGGGCCTCAGCAACGCCTACCACATGTAGTGCTGGTTCAGTTTGGTCCCAAGGTGGTAGAACCTTCTCTACACCTCAAGGACAATATGACTGTGCGTGGGACAGAGTGCCATGATGCATGGGTTGTTGGCCAGCCTTGCCTCATGCTCTGTGGACAGGGGATAGTCTGGAGGTGAATATGCCCTCAACAGGTAACAGCCCACGTATAGCAGAGAGTGGCTTTGTGTCACTTCCTGCACAGATCTTTCTGCCAGCAATTATTCCTCTCATGCTTTCTTATTTTTACTTGGTAATGAAGAAAAGTGTTGACTTCCCATATTTCTCTCCATCCCCAAGCCCACATTTCCTTTCCACAAAGGGCATCCTCTGAGAGCAAAACCAGCATGTAATGGGCAGAATTGTTTGTCAATGTATCCGTGCTATTTAAGAAAGTTCTATCCTCTGTCCTGAAATTCAAAAACAAGGCATCACAGCCCTGGCTGGTGTGGCTCAGTGCATTGAGCACAGGTTGAGAACCAGAGGGTTGCTAGTTTGATTCCCAGTCAGGGCACATGCCTGGGTTGCAGGCCAGGTCCCCAGTGGGGGCCACATGAGAGGCAACCACACATTGATGTTTCTCTCCCTCTCTTTCTCCTTCCCTTCCCCTCTTTCTAAAAATAAATAAATAAAATCTTTAAAAAAACAAAAAACAAAAAATGAGGCATCACACCAATGTATGCAGTGTTCGCCCTTGACCACCCACCAGGGCACTGCCCACATGGCTTCCTAATTGTTGTGGACAGTTTTAGGTTGTGAAGATATATTTTCACCATAACTCACTATCTCTTCTTTAAAGGAACTTTCCTTAAGGAAGATTTTTCTTACACCAAATCAAATACTGTGTTCTCTGTATTCAAAAGAGTGGGAAATACAATTGTACCCAGTCCTTCCCTCCTACCCGTTTTGGGCTCAGTGGCCCCACCGATCCTTCATTCTCCCCTGAAAACTGGTTTGGAGCAGTCTGCTGTGGCAGAAAAATGCCAAAGCAAACAGGAAGAAAAGGAGGACCCTCTGCATCATGACTATGTTCCTGGCAAACTTTTATCCTAACTCTGTTCAGCAGTGGAAAGGATGGAAGTGAGAGGTGCAAGACAGAGGCAGGGTCTGTTTCCACTCCTTCCAAAGTGTGTGCCTTTGAACAACACTCTCTTGGCTAATCTGTGTACCTCCCTATGGAAAGGAAGCCTTAATTCTGCTGATGTCATAGGACTATCGTAAGGAATAACTGAGATTACCTAGGTGAAATGGCACAAAGAAAGTATTTAAAATTTATTTCTTCTCCTAGAAAAGGTTGGTCCATCTCCCTCTCCCTCTCTTTCTGTCAAGCTCCCTCTGTCTCCTTTCTTCTTTCCCAAATTCGCTAGCTAGCTAGCTAACTGAAATCCCACTAGACCTTAAACAAAGGGACAGTCTCTCATTAGATATATTAGGAGGAGGTATTAAGGGAGAATTCCTAGTAACAAATTTGCATATATTATTTATTGCTCCTTAATGCAAACACACATGCAGTGATCCTTGGCATATCTTCCTTAAGAAAAGCGGTTTTAATATTAATACCCTCTCTTTCAACTTGAGTGAAAAATATCACACAACAGAGAGCTAAGGGGTTTCAGGTGCCATGTCTAGAAAGTAACACGGTAAGTTAACTCTTTCCCAGGAATCCTCTACCCCCAGGTTTGCACATCTCTATTAAAGTTCCTCCTGGTGCTTCCTCCTCATAAATCTCAAGCCATCTTTTGGGAAAGTCCCGCCTCTGCCCTTGGGACTGGCGCCAATCCCCTCCCTGCACCAATCCCAGGTATAGTTCTCCAGGTCTGAACAGGTAAGTGTACAGTAGCACCTTGATTGGGGCTTCAGCAGCACAGGGGAGAGGGGCAGGCTGCCTGCTGCCCTGCACAGCACAGGGAGGGCATGGACCCACCAAAGTGAGTCCATTCGTGACCTCCCACCAGCATCCTTGTGAACTGAAGGCACGTGTGTTTATTCTCCCAGTTCTGTAGCTAATGATTGTTGGGGTAAACAGATCATTCCCTAAAGAATTCCCATTCATTCATTCCACGCATATTTACTGGGCACCTATGTGTTCCAGGAACTCTCCTAAGCTTTGGGGACAGTTGCTCCTCTCAAGAACCTTGTGTTCTAGAGGTGGAGTGTGCTGGGTCTCAGTTGGGATCTCTGGCAGCAGGCCAGCCGGGAGATGACAGTGACTGGGACTAGGGTGATGGTGGTGGAGAAGGACAGTGAACCATGTCTGGATATTTGGAGGGAGAACTGAAGAGTGAGTGAGACGTGAGGAGCAAGTTAAAAAGAGGAATCAAGCCCTGGCTGGTGTAGCTCAGTGGATTGAGCAAGAGCTGCAAACCAAAGGGTCGCCAGTTCGATTCCCAGTCAGGGCACATGCCTGGGTTGCGGGTCAGGACCCCAATGGGGGCCACATGAGAGGCAACCACACATTGATATTTCTGTCTCTCTTCTTCCCTCCTTTTCCCCCTCTCTAAAAATAAATTTTTTTTTTTAAAAAAAGAGGAATCAAGGACCACTGGAAGGTTTGGGACTTGACACAACACAGGTAATGGTGCCCTGTGCTCTTTGCAGAGACGGTGAGGACTGAGGCTGAGGGTGGAGGGGACGAACTAGACAGGACAGTGGAGATGCCAGGCTAAGAGAAATAATGTGGGTGTCATTCACAGATGGGGGGCACTGAACGTGTGGGTTGGGAGCTGGACACGCTGGTGGAGGAGGAATACACTTCATCAGCATCATCTATAGTGGGGAGATAAAGAGAAAGCCTTCCCAACCGCTCAGAAACTTCCAAGTGCTGTTTTCTCAACAGCCAGCATGTCACGTTAATATGCAGAAAAACGTTTAGTTTCTTTCCTTCATTTCCTACTTCCAAACTGCGTACCTTTAGGTCAGAAAGTAAGAAAAGGGCCTAGCTCTGAGCCATACACTTTTAACAGCTGTTCCCTCAGAAATGCAAAGAGAGGTGACTCACAGGAGTGATCTGATTATATTTTTTCCACTGGACACTCTCCCTCCTCAGTTTATCTCTGGGGGAAAGGAAGGGATGGCTTTCACTCAAGTAATCAACAACCACTCAGTACCTACTATGGGCCCATCAGTGCCTGGGTGCTGGGGTTCCACCAGGGATGAAAACAAATGAAGCCTGTGCTGTAACAGAACTTACTTTCCAGTGGGAGAAAGCAGAAAATAAACAACAAACACAATTTTGAAAATTCAGTGAGACAGTATCTTAGAAACTGGTAGGATCTATGGAAAAAGTAAGATAGGAAAAGGGGCATTCAGAGCATGGATGATTCCCATTTTAAGTAGGTTTGTCAGGGTAGGTCTCCTGGGCAGGTGACATCAGAGAAGTGACGTGGAGATGAGGAGTTAGCTGAGCAGGTTAGGGGATAGGAACAGGGGACAGTGAGGGCCTATGTCAGAAACAAACCTGGTGAGCTGAAGGAACAGCAAGGAGGCCACTGTGACAAACACAGTCCTGCCTGGAATCCTTCCCTTGCTAGCACCCGCCCCCCCACCCCCCCAACCCCAACCCCAGGCCTCACTTTTGCTTCCATGCCCAGCTTGGGTCTGTCTCCTCCATGATGCTCTCCCCAGATCCCACCGGTCACACTAGTCTTTCTCCTTTCCGCACAACCTCACTGCCCACACCCAAGGTCACACAGCTTAGCAGTTGTTTCCAAACAGATTCACAGATCTTGCCTTCCCAACCAAACTGGGAGCTTTCTGAATCCCAGGGACTGTGGTTCGTTTGCTTTGTGTCATCCATGGTGCGTGATAAGGAAGTAAGAAATATGTGACTCATTTATAGACTAAATGAGCAATTCTTAAACGTTTATATTTGCACATAAATATGCATACACATATGCCTAGAATCTTCCCCCCATCTAATGCTGACCTCCCCCACCCCCTGACCAAGACTGGGCCTTGATATCAAAAGATTGAGACCCAGATGGACAGGAGGGATGAGGGTGGTTACGGAGGCTGCGGGTGACTGTGACCTGTCTGAAAGATGAAGGGCTCTGTTTTGGAGAGGGAGGCAGACCACCTTGCCACATCCTCCAGCTTTACTAGTAAGAAAGTTGACCGGCATTTCCTTCCTGGTGTTCTCAATTGGTTAAGAACCTGGAGAAGTAGAAGAGTGATTAATTAGCATCCCCAGACTTCCAACACAATTGAATACTCCCGATAACAAGACATCTTCGAGAAGTCTCTAAGACATTTAAACATTCAAACACATGAGCACATCAGTGATAAAGACTAGAAAGACAAATGCATCTACAACTATTTTTCTTTTTTTATCTTTATCACATTTTTCCATTACCAGTTAGTCCCCTTCTCTGCCCCTCCCCCACCAATCACCACACGGTTGTCCACGTCCATGAGTCTACGACTATTTCTTAAAGAAACAGTGGCAAGTTTCAAGGCTCTAATGTGTCACGTAGTAACATTTCCAAGCAGATTCTTCCAACTAAGAACTACTCCAGGGTCTTCATTTTAACCGAGAAGTAAAACTGTTAAACGTATTTTCTAATGCCCATGAGAATTTTCAAACTGCCACTGCGTGTCCCTGCGGTGAGACGTGTGCAGGTCACTTGGGTGGTGCTCCTGATGCAGGTGCGCCATCTGAAACAGGTCAGAAGGAACCAGCCCTACGAACCCAAACTGGCAGCAGCTTACAGAACAAGGGGCCGGTCCTCTTCAAAAAAACACCAACGTCAGGAAATACAAAGCGAGACCATGGAATGCTGCAGATTAAAAGAGGCTAAAAAACATGACAGTTAAGTGCCAAGTGTGACCCTGGAGTGGAAAAAGCAATTGCTAGAAAGGACACTTTTAGAACAATTGGCAAAATTTGAATACGAAATGCGGGTTAGGTAACAGCCCTGTATCGGTGAGAAATTCCCTACATTTGAGGAATTCATGATGTTGCTGCTCTTAACTTCGGAAATACTCACTGCTGCCATCATGGTCTCTGCAATGTGCTCTCAAACGTCCAGCAAAAGATAAATAAAATGTATTACATGTCTCATGTTGCATCACAGACATGCATAGACAGGCAAATGGGGGGAAACAGGATGACCTGGGTGAGCGTATATGACAATTCACTGTATCGCTGTTAGAACTTTTCAGTAGATACGAAACTTCCCAAATTAAAAGGTGAAAATCAAAAGAAAAGATACAGCAAGATACAGGAATTCTTAGGCACTCTTCAAACTTTGAGAGAGGATTAAAGAAGTCTTGAACATGCCATTAGAGACAGAAAATAATTTTGTAACAAATCCCCCACGTCTTAGTGCACCGAGGCTGTAATTTAGGTCAGCTCACAGGAGGATCTGCCTGAGCGACTGCTTTCCGGTCTGCATGTCAGAAACAGACCCACCCGAAGTGCAGGCGGAAAGTGGTGGCGCATGCGTGGGGAATGCTTTGCCTGCTTCCATTTGGGGGTCATCTGTCAGCCCTCCTCACTTGCCGCCCCTCCCTGGCCTTGCTTTCTGCCATCTTCTCCATCCCCATTTCTGTCTGTCACTATATTAAAACACAGCTGTGCCTTCATAATGGCACTGAGAGAATAAAACTATTGCCCAACACTCAGACTCAGCTATACAAGAGAATGTGTTTTTAAAATACATCCCACTGCCCTCAGGACTTTGCCATGGATATGAATTTGCACATATCCACTTTATGACAGGACTTCCTGTTATACTTCCTTTTAAGGATTTTCTTTATTCATTTTAGATTCTTATTTATTTCTAGAGAGAGGAGAAGGGAGGGAAAAAGACAGGGAGAGAAACATCGATGTGAGATCAACTGGTTACCTCTCCAATACCCCCATCTGGGGACCTGGCCTGCCACCCAGGCATGTACCCTGACTGGGAATTGAACCAGCGACCTTTCGGTTTGCAGGCTGGTGCTCAACCCACTGAATCACACCAGCCAGGGCTTGTTACACTATTTTTTTAAAAATTTCATTGAAAAGGGTCCAAGACATACATGCCTTATTCCAAATAGTGTTAAGGTGTGGATACAATGAATAATTATGACTATTTTTATATAATTCATTGCTGTCATATATTTCAGGTAATTTGCATATTCTTTTCTCATTATGCATCCACAATACCTTTAATCTCCTCTTCATTAGAACATTCACAAGGCAATGCACCCTTTTATGGACCCCCAGTATGTGTCCGGCACTCTGCTCCATAAACATCATCTTGTTGGCTACTCACTATGTTATTAGCTATATGGTCGTACTGTATTTTGCCATGTATAATGTGCACTTTTTTGCCCAAATCTTTGAGGGAAAAATAAGGATGCACATTATACATAGGTATAATGATTACATAGTGGGGGTATAATAATGGGCATTACAATCCCATGTATAATGTGCACAAAACCATGGGTGCACATTATACACGGCAAAATACAGGTATCTCTATTTTACAGACAAGAAAATTGAGGCTCAAGTAGTTAAGTCACTTGCCCAAGGACACACAACTTGTTAACAGCAGAGCCAGAACCAGTGACCAGATCTACCTGACTCCACAGTCCAGATCTTAACACTGCAGCTCACCCATCCCATTGTCTGCACAGCACCACGGTGGATTCCATCAGACCAACAATGAGGCCATATGGAGACTCTAGAATCTTGAGAAAACCCAAGGACACACCAAATAGGAAAACAAGGATATTTTCCACAGTGGAAAGAATGAAAGACTCCTGTTAAACCTTTACTCTTTTTGCATGAATTATTTGAACTTCACACTCATGGGGTTGGGGGGATGCCAATATATTTTATTGACGTTTGTTCTCCTCCTGAGATTTTGCGGGACAACTGAAGAGAGCTTTTTCAACCGGAATCGAGTCCTTCTGCCACCCACCCAAAACTTCAAAATGCCTGTTTTGTACAGATTGCACCAAAAGCTTCAGGATTATAACTCACACGTGAGAAGTACAATCCCAAATATGAAAATCTGAAATACACACTGCACAAGTAATGGCAGTAAAAAGCCAATGATATTTTAAAGATTTAGTATTTATCACTGTAACACAGCTTTTACGTCCCATGCTACATGAAGCTATGAGCTCACTTCGGAATCGATGCTGCCTTATTGCCTGCTGTTATATTTATGGAGTGTTATTGCGAACAAAGCCGAGCAGGCCAGGTCTGTTCCCAACATAACCTATAAATAATGTAAATAAATAAACTAAGCAAGTCCTCACGAACCAATGCATTATTTACTATTCCTTGTTGCTGAAATATGAGTTTAAATTGTGGTTACACATTAATATAAAATCTTAGCCATTTCTAGGTCTCCCTGGCAGTCAAATCCTACAGTTTAACTCAGAATAAACCTTGCGTGCCTTCTGACCTCTGTAACTAAAAGTCACCCTCCTCTCCAGAAACTAGTGTGGGAAGTGACGTTTCCACTGAAGGTCAACGACCTACAGTTCTCCCAAAAAAGTCTACATCAGCACTACAGCGCTAACTAACCCAAGCAGGTGTTCTACAGTCTTTGGCCAGTTGGACTTTGCAAGACAAAATCTTTAGGACTCAATCTTACTGATCAAGACTAGTATAACTTTCATGTACTATACTCCATATGGGAATCACTCAGACTTTCTTGAAGTTTTTGAGTGTTTTTAATGATTAAATCTTTCATTTAAAAATATTAGTGGAGTCCTACCATGGTGGCAAGCTCTGCTCGCATCAGGATAGCACCATGAACTACAAAGACAAGAGTCTTTTACAAGGTCACAGTTGAGAGTTAGTACAGCATGAGAGGGCAAACAAGTAAACAAATGAACAGGAGAAGTTCAGTAGTCGTGAAGAAAACAAAACAGAGTAATATGATAGAAAATGAGGGGATCGCTTTAGAGAGGTTGTTTTAAGGGAGGAACATTTGAACTAAAGCACCCTATAGACAGACTAGCATATTTTAGCAGAGTTTCTCTTTCATTTTCCACCTTCTCCTTCTCCTCCCCTCCTTTCCATCTGTTCGGTGCCAGCTAAGGGCCTATGAGGCAGAGACAGTACAAGCCCTGGTGAGGAAACATGCCACGGTAAGCTGGGGTGGAGTCCTCACGGAGAAAGGAGCTGAGGGCAATGTTAGGCAAGTGCCCATAGGGAGACGGCCCTCCTTCACAGAGAGCGGTGACTCAGAACGATGCCTGGGAACAACAGTACAGTTGTGAGAGAGGGGTGGGTACCAGGAGACCACAGCAGAGGCAGACATGAGATAACAAGAGTTGCAAACAAACCAAAGGTGAATAGAGCCCTGGACAGCTTAGGCAGACTCAGGAGGAAGGGGCTGGGATGGGAGCTGAAGAGAGACGACTACGCTGAAGGCAACTTGTGTTGACCTAGAGGCCAACCAGATGTCAGCATCACCTGTACTTGGCCCTACGTGGTCCCAGCCTGGGATCCCTCCCCAGCAGGAGTGGCCTCACTCAGAGCCCCAGGGCAATGGAAGTCTTACTTTTATCAGGAGGTTGTTCTCATCTCCTGCAGCTTTGCCATTCGTGTATGGTGCCCCTGGTAGACTTATTATCTGAAATAAAAAGGCCAGAAAAGAGCTCCCAAAGTGTCCCAATCAGTGCCCTGCCTCTGGAGAGAATAAATGAACAAGCGACCCTGGAAGGAGGCAAGAGCTTCACAGGATGACCAGGCCCTAAGCAAACCTGAGAGCGGGGTCCAAGGTGCTTTTCTGCCTACAATCACAGCAGGCTTCGCTACGTGAGGTTAATGGGCCTTACTTTCCTTGTGCCTAGCACTATTTCAAGTTGTCTGTACCTATTCTCTCCATAGGCTGCCCCCTCGATAAACTATCAGTGGAAAAAACTATAACGAGTGAGTGCATTCTAAGTAGTCAAAGACTCAAAGTAATTGAATGCTAATCAAGTGTAACCCTTACTAAAGGTTTACCCACAGAACAGGAGTGGGATGGAGGAGGAGGAATCGTTTCCATCTACTGAGGACATTACCCAGGCCGGTTATGGAAGGGCAGGTAAGAATGGCATAAGAAGTTGATTTTATAAAACTTTTTACTGACACATATGTAAGTTTGCTTACCATCAGGTCAATGAATTTTCAAAAACTGAACAAGCTCATGTACTCAGCCCCGGGATCAAGGCAGTGAGTGTGACCAGCACCCTCAATGTTGCACGTACTTACAGTATTTGTTCTTATTGCTGTGTAATGTAAGAAATCATCTTGCAAATGTCAATACCTGACCCTCAGGACTGAATTCCAAGTATGTTTCAAGAGGAAAAACATAAACTCCTCCCCAGAGTAAAATGAACTCCCTTGGCTGAAATCGTTTTTATTTTGCTCATTGAGCACAGAGCTCATAAAGCATTCTCTTCGACTTTCTTATTTAATTTGAAATTTACATCGGAGCTACTCTTAACATCAAGATACAGACAGATGAGTTCAAGTCACAACCCTTCTGACTGCCAAAGGAACAAAGCCAAACTGTTCCCTTACTCCAATTTTATTTCTTTGCTCACAAGCAACTACACTTGAAGACACACCAAGAACAGCTGCCAGCAACCTAGCCTCTGGGACAGTCATCCAGCTCAGCCAGTCAGCGGATTGTTGGCATCCGTTCACAGGTCGCGAACATCAGGAGCACTTGTGATCATTACCGAGGCAGTTCTAAGCCCGGCCAACGCCAACACACACGCAAAGGCCTAGGCTCCTTCGCCCTCTAACTCCCCAGCGGGCCCTTCGTCCACCCTGCCAGCCTGCCTCCCCTAAATACTTGTCCCACGTCAGACACCCAGGGAACAGTGGGTTGGATGGAGAGGCTCCCAGTCCCCCCTGTACTGCAAACCATCTCTTGTTTTTGCTGGGATGTCAGTGAAATGTGAAAAGAGACACGCAGAAACAGGCCTGAGTCTGACTTTAGTAAGCAAATGGTCAAGGACAGCCTGTGAAAACTTGTCTATTCTGTGTCTCTAAAACTGAAGAGTTCAACCACAAGTTTTCAGGGCTCTATGATACTTCTGGTTCACTACCATTGCCTGTAAAATTCTCAAGTTTCCTAAACTCGTGGGATAAAAAACATTTCCTTTTGGCAGAGGTTTACTCCCTTTGCCCACACCGAGAGGCAGAGTGGGGCCATGGGAAGAACGCCACATTCTAAGTCAGAGGTGGGAGCAGGTGCCCGGCTTTACTGGCTGTGGGACCAGGGTCTTTTAAGAGCTTCTCGGGCCAGGGCCTCTTCCTTTTGGACGCTGACCCCCATCATGTCCCAAGCAAAGTGCTTTTTACTGTAACGTTTATAAAGTGTTATAATAATCCAATGTATTTTTAGGGGGGAACATAGGTCATTTAGCTCTGAAGGGAGGTACTTGGGAATTGAGGATGGGGGCTTTGAGGACTCTTTAGGAAGTCATACCTCCTGCAGGAGATTTAGAAAAATATTGTTTAATTAGAGGAGAATTGGCCATTCTTAATAAGCTGGTATTCTATTCTTGGATTTTAAAAAATTAGGCAGAGGCAAGAAATAATGCCAATCAAAAAAGGCACCTCATTCATGTCCACTATATGATTTGGTCATTTAAACATTTTTAATGATTTTTTTTGAAAGAAATAATAAGAAGCTCATTGATACCATTTAACACTGATAAAATGTTGCACATCTCCCACTTCCTGACCCTCCACTCTCCCCTGCATCCTGGAGAAAAGCAATGTTAACAGCCAACTGTACGCTTTCAAACTTTTTTTATGTCTATAAAATATAGATAGTAAAATTGAATCACACCCTTCACATGCTTTTGCAGTTTGCTTTTCTCTTTAATTGCATTATGGATATCATAAGCCAACACAGAGAAGTAGAATCTGTTCTTTTAAAGGACCACATCAAAGTCCAGTGTACAGACCTTACTAAATAGTACTGTTGGTGGAAAATGAGGTTGCTTCCGGTTTTCTCCTTTGTTTGCCAATAAAAGCAATGATGCAATAAATATCAGGATACTTGCCCTTACATACCCAGTCTCCATTTCTCTGGGCCACAGTCCCACCCACTCTGCAAGGTCAAAGCTGAAGTACATTATTTATTCTAATAGGTATTGACACATTACTCTCTTTAATCCATCTGGACTTTATTTTTTGTATGACAAGGTAGGGATTATAAATTTTGTGTTTTTTTCCACTCATGTGGCCAATTTTGCCAGCATCATTTATTAAATAAACCACCCTTTTAGGAGGTCGCGATGTCACTTTTGATATATGGTAAGATCTCCTAATGTCTGGGCCTTTTTCTGGAGTTTCCGCTCGGTTTCACTGACCTACTGATCTGCAGCGACACCACCACCTAATGAAGGTGATCAAAGTTGATTTTAATACCTAGCAAGTACATCTTATTTTCCTTCTTTTGTATATTTTTCTTGACTATTTTAAGATACACTTATTCTTCCATCTGAACTTTAAATTGTATTAAAAACTCTCATTAAGATTCTGAAAGAAATTACAAATATGCATTTATTGATTTTAAAAGAACTAAAAATTTTACAGTTTTAAGTCTTCCATATAGATGATTGTATATCTCTCCATTTGTTCAATAATATTTTTAGGTCTTTACTTAGGGAGGTACAAGTCTTGTAAAATTATTCCTAGGTATTTTTAATTTTTGTTACCATTATAGATGTTTTTCAAAGTCTATCCTAGCTGACTGACACAAGTCAAATGTTGTAGATTTTGCATATTTATCAAATATCCAAACACTTTATCAAATCTCTTATCAAATCTAGTATTTTCTTTAGTCTTGTAGGTTTGCTGAGTAGCAAGTCATATCATCTCCAAACACAGCAATTTCATTTCTTCTAATATTTATAGCTATATTTTTACTTTTCTCTCCTGCTCATATTAGCTAGTACCTCCAAATCAATTTAAATAATTGTGGTCACAGCAGAGAGCTCTATTTTATTCCTGATTTTAAACAAAATAACTTCATCATTGAACTGTATTATATTTGCTAAAATAATTTGGTGGTCTTTGCATGTGTAAGTAACTTTCCCTATATTCTTATTTTGCTTATAGTTTTATCAAAATGGCAACTTCATTTTATAAGATCATGTTATATCTAATGACTTAATACCATGATTTTTCTCCTCTTTTACTTTGCTGATTTGAAGAACTCTTATGTACATTTTCTGATATTAAAACACGTTTACCTACAGAAATAAACCCCACTAAGTCATGGTGTGTTATTCATTTCGTACAGGGCTAGATTTAATTAACTAATGTTTCAGACATTTGGCATCCATATTTATAAATGAAATCAATAGAAAATTATTAGATTACATTCACTGATTACATTCACTTTGTAAAATGAACTAAGAAACTGCCCATTTTTTCCCTGTGGCCTAAAATTCATGTAAATAACAGAAATTTCCATTTTACTTTATAACAACTTAGAGAGATACTATTAGATATTAGTAGAGAGGGTATCGCTGTTATACAAGTTTTAAATACGACAAGGGGCAGATATTAAGAAAAGCATGTAAGTTCACTAAAGTCAGGAAACCATGAAGGGCAAAGCTGGGAATGGAACCCCAGGCTTCCGATTCCAGGCCTGGACCTTAGTCCACGTACCATCTCACTTCTCCAGGCATGAGCCTGAAATCCAGAAGTAAGCATATGCGAGCAGAAATCTCACAGCAGGACCGGTGAAAGAAAGCCACTCTGGAAAAAACTCAATAGAGCGGTCACAAGCCTCACACAGAAGAGCTGTGAACTGCTGGAAGGCACAACCACAAGATTATCTTCTCGGTGTCCGGTCTCCTGACCTGGGACTGCCCGGATGGAGCCCAGGGAGCCCCAATGGTGCTTCCAGGTGGCAGATGCACAAGGGGCGAGGTGCAGGGTTCTGCACAACCATGTAAAGTAATGACAGTTCATGTCACATGTTCCTTTACAATTTACAAAGAGATTAAGTTTAGAGAGATTAAATCATTTTTCAAAGATTTTGTCTTAAAACTCCTTAAATTAGGCTCCTTGTATGTTTCCTTCATAGCATTTATCATACTTACTGCAATTATTTTATTTATTTGTGCCACTTGTTCTTTGCATACCCACTCCCCTCTCCCGCTACGCAGAGGGGACAAGAGAGCAGAGGCCGCATTGTGCTGCCGCTTTATCCACACTCCTGAACACAGTGAAAAGACATTCAAAACATATTTGTTATGGGAATGAAAAAATAAATACTACCTACCACATATACCTAAAGTGATCCCTGCTTGAATCCTCTAGCGAAAAGAGGCCAGTTTTCCCTTCAGACATGGCAGCCCCACCGCACACGCGGTTGGGAACAGCAATGTCTGTTGTTTCGTTCCTAAATACAAAGCGTGCCGTACATCCAAGTCAGAGCCCTCGTCCCAATCTTACACAATCACTGCATGTGACAGTGACATTCTTTCTAAAGGCAAATCAGTGCAAACTCTCAATATCCCAAATTAGATCAAGCACACAAGTTCAGATGAGTTGGCTGTTAATTACTCACCACCACTGGCCGAAGTCTGAAACCACCAGATGTCATTTTTCACTGGGCTGACATGCTGAAAGGCACCATTTGTCAGGAGACTTCCCTTGTATTTTGGTCTTATTCCTCCACTGTTTTACTGAATTAACCAAAGCAATATTAGATGAGTTGCTAAATAATAAGCTCATTTGTAGCTAATTATTATAGGTAAATGGTGCAGTAAGTGAAGCACCCTATACCCTTCCCGGCCCTTTTTTTTTTTTTTTTTTTTAAGCTTTTGAGATGTTCTCCAGGTAAATCCCATGCATAATGTAAGAGTGGCAATGTTGTTTGCATAATAAGCTATTTTCCACCACAGAGGCAGAAACATTTTATCGCTATAGAGAAAGCTCAAATTATGAATACATTTTCATATAAGTTGATTTATGTGAAAATTACAAATAAATGCAGAGCCGAGCTGCAAGTGAATTGTTTGTTCTCAGTTCAAGGAGTGCTGTTATTTGAAATTAAAAAAGAAAACAACCCCACCACATCCTGCTAAGAGAAATACTTTTGATGTTATTCAGACTGAAGCATATAGCATATGATCCAAGGAAAAAAGCAATGCCTGGTCTGGCAGCAGGACCTGAGGTTGCAAAAGCTAACATAAATTTATCCACGGATTTCTGAAGCCATCTTAACATGGACAACATAAACTATATACATTACCTATAATATAGAAATTTTTACTTGCACTTCGGCTGCAAAGATTCTCAGCAAGCTCTGTAACTACTTCTTCCGAGAGTCCAAGGAACTTGAAAGCACATAAATGAAGGTCCCTGGTCACCTCTTCACAGGTGGAATCTAAACATAGGTTGAAGACATAAAAGTGATTTCATGTAAGACCCAAAGCTACTCAGGTGCCTATGGGACCCTCAAAGTGGGAAGCACATTTCTAATCCCAGGCAGAATTATTGGGGGCACAGAACTTCTGCTAGAAGCCTCCCCTAACTACTAGACCAGCACGCTGCTTGACTTGCAGGTGGTTGATCTGTTACAGGAATGTGACACTGGCCACAAAGCTTTGGCTAATATCGAAGATGTGGAGAAGGCAGGTTTCAGGGAAAGAGGATGGTAACCTGGCACCTTGAACACGTCTACACAGTAAAATAAATGCACCTTGTTTAGCAACTCAGGCAATACATGTCTGTACTTTTCCTAGCCCTTTAACCTTGCCTAGGTTACCCTCACCATGGGCCATGGTCACTGAAAACACCCGGTCCTGGCTGTTGTCCCAGACCTCGGCCCACTATGCTTTAACTGCTGCTTGATAATCCCTTACCTTTCAAGTTCTTCATTCCTATAATACAGCATTTAGGTTCCAATAATCAGACCTTCTAAAGTGACTTACTGGACTTCGGTGTTTTATGCAGCTCTCAGCTCTGTGTGCTCCCTAGAATCTGATGATGCTCAAAGCCTCAAAGGAGACACCAATCTCCAGCCTGAGCCGGTGGAGCTGAGCCACCTCCACCACCGCTGCCTCTCCTGCTTCAGGAGGCCAATCGAAACGTGAGTCTCAAGTGTCTCTTTACTGGCTATTTGTTGTCAGTTCATTGGCCTGTCAAGAGATGCTGTGTATGTAGATGCGACATTGTGCAAGCCCTGTAAGCCACTGCTAAGCCATCAGGTTTTTTATTTTGTTTTTTTTGTTTGTTTGTTTGTTTTGATAAGTATCTTGGAGTCAAAGCTTAGACAGGAAGCGTGTAACTGGCCCAGCCTTGTTAGTTCAAAGAGACCAGAGCCAGTCCCTTCACTGTGCCCCAGATTCAGGCATTAAATGACCAACCAAGGACCATTTCCATATTTATTCTGTTTTTATTTCTTATTTGCATGTCTTCGGTTGATTCCATGCTTTCTCTCCAATACTGTGCTGAAAGTCTGTGTGAGATGTGAAAATAAGTAATGTTGGGGGAAACCTGTCTTAATTAGATTGCCTTGCATGTTTACATTCCACATTGTGACAGACTGGGAGGAAGCCCTCTGTCCACCATTCCCGCACCACTTAAATTTTTAGTCTAGCAACAGACCATGTACTTGAGGCTTAAAAGTCAGGAGCATGAAGCTGACAATCTGTCCACATATCTCCCTCTTCTATTATTCTCCAATTCCATCAATATAAATAGGTCAAAAATAAGCATGTTTCTCTTTAAATTAGATGAAAAATGCTAACTCTGAGAAACACTATCACATAGTTTGTGTCCCTTGCTAATTCAGAAAGATAAGGTAAAAGGGTCTCACCCCAGCTGGTGTGGCTCCGTTGGTTGGGCATCATTTCGCAAACCAAAAGGTCGCGGGCTCGATTCCCAGTCAGGGCACATGCCCGGGTTGCGGTTCCATCCCAGTTCGGGTGTGTGTGAGAGGCAGCCAGTCAGTGTTTCTCTCCCACATTTGATCTTTCTCTCCCTTTCTCTCTCTCCCTCCCTTCCCCGCTCTCTAAAATCAATAAACATGTTCTCAGATGAGGATTTAAAAAAAAGTAAAAGGGTCTTTAAAGGACAATTACCGCACGAGTCCACTTACAGGAGGTACATGGAACAGTCGACTCCGTAAACGCAGAAAGTACAGCGGCGGTTGCCAGGAGCTGGGAGGAGGAGAAAACGAGAGCCACTGCCTAACAGGAGCAGTCTCATTCCGCCAGATGAAGAGTTCTGTGGGTGGATGATGGCGACGGCAACAGAACAATGTGAACGTACTTAGAATGATTAGTATGGTAAATTTTATGTTATTACGTTTTACTACAAAAATAATAAAAGCTATTTGGTGGGTCACAATTTTTTTAAAAATCAGATTTTCAAATTTTAGTAGAACCATTGAGTCATTGATTTAACACTTACTATTGGGTTGGCCGTAAAGTTTGTTTTTTCTGTACAATGGCTCTAGTACTGCTTAGTGTCTTCAACTTCATTCAAAACACTTTTGTTAGGTTGTATTGTGACAGCTGTCATATCAGCATGCATTTTTTAGAAAAGCATTAAAATTAGTGAATTTTTGTGTAGCTGTTTTAATATTGAAGATGGAAAAAAATGCCACATTTTCAGCACATTATGCTTTATTTCAAGAAATGTAAAAATGCAACTGAAATACAAAAAAAAGATTTGTGCAGTGTATGGAGAAGGTGCTGTGACTGATCAAACATGTCAAAAGTGGTTTGTGAAGTTTCCTGGTACTATTGACATTTTGGTCAAATAATTCCTTGCTGTGGAGCTCTTATGCATTGGGAGATGTTGAGCCCCACCCCTGGCCTCTACGTGTTAGAAACCAATAGTGGGAGATAGCCAACACACTCCCAATATCCAAGTCAATAAAGTTATTAGTAAAAATAAAAAATGTGTCTTTTATTTTATGGAAAAAAAACCCTAAATGGACTTTTTGGCCAACTCAATACATATTTTGTACCCTGCTAGATCCTGGGGATAGAGAACTACCAGAAACATAATGCTCAACCCTCAGAGAGGTAAGAGCTAATGGAGAAAGGTAGATACAAAAAAGCATTACAATTTGATGAGGACTTCGGAAGAAAGTGGAAGCTGTTCGGACCTTGCCGTAGGCATCATCTCCTCACCCGCACGACGGGATCAGAACACGCGTCCCGGAGTGAGGGGCACTTGAGAGATGAAAGGGAATTGACCAGGGCAAAAGCTTCCGCATGGCGCTTCCTCCCACATTTCTCAATGTACCTTCTCCCCACTAAAAACTCTTGGATTTTCTGTAAATCTGTAATTGCTTGTCACCTAGTAGTTTTTGGGAGATCAGACTCACATCAGAAACAAACTTTCTCTCTCTTCATTCAATCTCAAATACCAGAAGAGAGTGTGACCTAGCCATGGAGCCAAGGTCAATGATATAAAAAGAGATGGCATCGTAATCTCCTCTTTCACCTTTCTTATCCAAAGTTCTCACTGGTATACATTAAATGATGGAATTCTCCAAGGGCCCAATAAAGCTTTTCATCAGGCTGAAAGAAATTCTAAAAAGGCAAAATGGTTGGCTAAAGTGGGTCCTTAGTTGCTCAACGACGCACTACATATTTTAGTCTATGCTTCCGTCCCCTCAGGCCTCCTGGTCACGCAGTCCGCCTCAGTCTTCAGGCAATTCTCCAGCATCCTTGATATCTGCATGACCCCAACCAATGGCGCAAGTTTGGAAGCAGCATCCCCACCCTCTCCCCACTTCAAAACACACGTACATACCACACACACATTTCCTGTGCCACTAGATTATAAACTTCACAGAGTCAGGACCCAGGCTGTTTTGTTCCCTAATAAATACTCAGTGCTTCCTACAATGTCACAGGTGCTCAATAAACATTTCTTAACAGAACAGAACCGCCATCTTGATCCTGGCTTCTGAAATCCCTGTCACACAGCGCTAGCCCCTGTCACATATAGATGCGACAGAGCAAGGCTCTGGGAGTCTGAGGGACTGAGGTGTAAATGCTGGCTCTGCCATTTACTAACAATATGAGTTTAGCCTGGTGACATTAAAATCCAAACATCAGTGTTCACACTTGTGAAATGGGAATGATAACATGTTTCTCAGAGCTGTGAAAGGATGCGAGTTGATGATGTACGTGCCTGGCACATAAAAACAGCGTGAGGAGCACAGGTTGTTCATTCCTCTTTACAAAAGAAGACAGCATGGCCCACTGAGGGGAGATACTTCTCCAAGGACGCAGCTTCCTCAGCTTCACAGGCTTGGTTTGAAGGAAAGTTAAAGGGGCTAACAGTGGAATTACCAAGACTGGGGCTCTGGTTTATTAGAT
This sequence comes from Anoura caudifer, assembly GCA_004027475.1. Lineage (NCBI taxonomy): Eukaryota > Metazoa > Chordata > Mammalia > Chiroptera > Phyllostomidae > Anoura > Anoura caudifer. Next base: position 78,222 of record PVKU01006946.1, read on the forward strand.
CAACACAACGTCTTGCAGCTGTGAGAAAAGCTAAAAATCAGGTCAGGTGGGACAATATGAGATAACCCAGCGGTGCTTCTCAAACTTTCATGTGTACATGAGTCACCTGGAGATTTTGTTAAAAATGTAGCTTCGGATTCCCTGGGTGGGGACTGAGATTCCACATTTCTAACAAGCTCCCTGACGCTCCCCGGGCTCCTGCTGCCTGCAGACTCCACTGTGAGCAGCACAGCTTTGAAGCACTATGCAAAATACGGGGCATTACCACTCCAAGGGCTGTCCCATTACAGCGATAATATGGGACCATCTCGTGTCTGGGCTCTGCGCAGTGAATTCCCCCAAGTACCGCGATTTTCTCTCTTAATGCCACAAAGTCATACTTTGACCCGGATAATGATCATGATAAACATCAGAATACAGACCCCCAAGCTCCTTCTAGGCAATATCTTTAAGCTTAGCACCATATTGTTTGTAGTTGCCTTAGCTTTTCTCCTCTTTAATCTGCTGTCAAGTCAGCGAACCAGATTCACATCAAAGTCAATTTGAATTCATTTTGTACAATTTCAACAGATACTACTTCAAAGGGCTCTGCTAACTTCAAAAATAATATTCATTACCTGGTCGTTGAAGGAAACTGCTCTCAGGATATTGTACACTGCCAACCCCTAATTTGGTAATTCTATCAGGAAAAGCAATTAAGTGTGTCTGACATGACTTGTTTTTATAAATCCATGATGCTTACTGCTCTTAATTTAATTCTCCTCTTACCACTTATAATTTCATTCTCATCTGACAGTTCATATTTTCTCTCTGAATGATTCCCCCCCCCCCTTCTATTGCTAATCACAGAAAACTCAGTGAGTAACATCAGCCTTGATGTAGGAAGGAGACTGGAAAATGATGGGCAGTGTGCAGGCTTCCCTGTGGGAGGGCAGGAATTTTTGTTCCTTAGGATTCCTGCAGCCCCTGGAGAAGAGTTTAACACACAGATAGTGCTCAATAAATACTTGCAATACCATGCCAGACACTGCAAAGGCAAAGAAAACTCTGACCCAGGAGTTTCACTTGAAGTCAGAAGGCAGACATTTAAAAAAAATGACACAAAGCAATCTACGGGGGGGTGGGGGGTTGGTCCTGTGAAAAGGTTCCCAGTGAAGAATGGACCCTACAACTTAATTTTATTTTATTTTCATTGCTGAAAAAGCATCCATCTAAAACATTGTCAGCAGTTTCTCCCTTATTGATTGCAGAGCAGAATTGCCTGTGATAATGTGCAAGTTACAGTAGCACAAATGAAGGGATGGCCAACCAACCTGGAAAACCAGAGGTCGGGGAAGACAACGGGGAGGAGAAGTCACTTGGTGAATTTCGAAGGATGAGCTGTGGTTGGAGGACAAGCAGATAAGAACACAGTTTATACACAGGGGAGGAATGCACACAAAGCTGTAAACTCATGCAACCGTGGGGCGTGCCGGAACCGCAGGCATTTGCTTTGGCTGGAACAAAGGGCTCAGTGGGGAAGCAGCCAAAGGCGGATTCGACTTTAGCCAGGATGTCAGTGTCTTTTGTCAATCAGGGAAGAATATGATTGGGGGAAAATATCATATGAATTGAATTTTAGACATACTGAGGTCAAGGTGCTCATGGAACCTCCAGGTAGAATAAACAGCTAGATAAATGAGTCCGGAGCTCAGAGGTTTTAGGGAGGAGACAGGTTTGGAAGTTCCCCATGTAGAATGGAGATAAAAATGGTAGTGTGTGAAAGAAAGACCACACAGATGAAAAAGAGCACCGAATCAGAAGGGTAAAACACCAATATTTATTTAACAGATGGGCAAAGAACGAGAGAAGGGGAAGGGGACTCAGAAGAAATATGAGAGATGCAGGATGAGAACCAGAGAAGATCGTGTCAGGACAGGCAAAGGAGAGGAAAAGATTCGAAAAGAACAGAGTGGTCAGCATTGTCAAGAGCTGCTCAAGATACATGCATTAACTCTGTTTTGAGAAGAAAGACATCACTTATTCACTCAACATGTGAAAGGGGCCACCTTTCACACCGTACCCTCTACCAAAACCTTTCTTGCCCATCAGAATACGGCAACAGGACAGATGAAAAAGCATCCCCCAAAACTGAAGATTAAAGAGATCATCATCCTGGTATTTGAGACTAGCCATCTCACACAAGTAACTTGCCCTAAGATGGTCTAGCAACTTGCTGGCTAGGAGATAATGAAATTCTATGGAACTATAAAGGAAACTTCCCCCTGCTATATTGTGACTTGCCTCGCATGAATTCATGGACTGTTATGAGTTAAGTAGGACCACTGTGCTTATCATCAATAATAAAAATGGATTTTGAAGAAAAGATGTTCAACACTACCAACCATCAGGGAAATTCAAGTCAAAACCACAATGAGATACCACTGCACATCCATGAGGATAACCGCTATTAATAGACACACAGAAACTGAACAGTGTTGGCCAGGATGTGGAGAAATTGGTAAGCCTTGTGCATTGATGTTGGTAAAATGGTGCAGCCACTGTTGAAAACTGTATGGCATTTTCTCAAAAAAATTGAACATAGAATTAAGATATAATTCAGCAATTCTACTCCTGCATACACGAGGTCTGTCCAGAAAAAGTCCAGCATACAGGGTGGGGCAAAAGTCAGTTTATAGTTGTTTATATGAAAAATAATAAGTAATAATATAAGAATAAAGTCTGTGTTTCATGTACTCACAGCTGTAAACCTACTTTTGTCCCACATTATATGTGTATACTAATGTTCTTAGTGGCTTTATTCACAATAACTAAAAAGGTAAAAGCAGCTAATTGATAGGTAAAAAGATAAAGAAACTGTAGTACATACATACAATGGAACACTATTCTGCTTAAAAGGGAAGAAAATTCTGACACAGGCTACAACATGGATGAACCTTGAAAACATTACAGCAAGTGAAATAGACCCATTACAAAAGAACAAATATTGTTATGACTCCACGTACATAAGGCTCCTGTTCGTAGAGATAGAAAGTAGAATGGTGGTTGCCAGGGCCCCGGGGGATGGGGAAATGGGGAGCTTGGGTCTCACGGGTACAGAGTTTCTTATGGGAAAATGAAAAGGTTCTGGAGACAGATGGTGGTGATGGCCACACAACCAAGTGAATGTACTTCATGCCAGAGAACTGCAGGCTTAAAATGGTTAAATGGTAAATCTTATGTTATGGAGACAAAAGAAGTCTATTTTCTTTTAAGATTGCCCAAGGGAGAAAAGGTTCTGATTATAGAGGGCTAGAGATGAACAGTTTTCAAACAAAGAAATATCCTTAGAAAAGAAGGTCTTTCATGGAGCCAGCTAATAACTCTAACACTAACTTCAGAACCACCACTACTACTACCATTTATTGTTTATTATTTTTCAGGTATGTTAAGAATTTTACATACATTTTCAAAAACTTTGTAAAAGTGAAAATGACTATCCCTAATTTACAGAAAAGAAAACTAGGTCTCAGAGAAGTTATGTAAATTGCCAGTCGAAAGGAATAAGACACAGAGCGGGCCCTGGCTGGTGTGGCTCAGTGGACTGAGCATGGGCTGAGAATCAAAGGGTTGCCGGTTCAATTCCCAGTCAGGGCACGTGCCTGGTTTGCAGGCCAGGTCCCCAGTGGGGGCACATGAGAGGCAACCACACACTGATGTTTCTCTCTCCCTCTTTCTGCCTCCCTTCATCTCTCCCTAAAATTAAATAAATGAAATCTTAAAAAAGGGAGATTGTAATCCATAGGGTCTGTCTCCAGAGCCCGTGCTCTTAGCCACTGCATCATGGGCTAAGGTTCTACACCTGACTCCCATGCAAGGCTCCTGGGTGGAATATGCCTGGGCTCACCCAGAGAACTACCGAAATGGTCCTGCTCCTTAAGGTGGGGATAATTCCCATTGAAAACTATTTAACAGGTCCTTCTGTCCTATTTGTTTCTTGGTGGGAACAGCCGAGAGCAATGCTTATAACACAGACTCTGCAGCCAGTCTGTGTGTGTATATTCTTTTCCCCTCGTAGTTCTGTAACTTAGATAAATTACTTAACCTGTTGGAGTCTTAATTTCCTCAACTGAAAATGGAGATTATAATACTTTATAAGATTGTTGCTAGGCAAAGACACTGAAATTGAGAACAGACTGACAGTCACCAGAGGGGAGAGGGGAGGGAAGATCAGGGGAAAAGGGGAAGGGTTTACAGGAACAAGTATAAAGGACACATGGGCAAAAACTAGGGGGGTGGAAATGGGAGGGAGGTGGGGCGGGCTGGGGCAGTGGGCTGGGATGGGAGTAAAAGACAGAAAACTCTACAAGAACAATTAAAATTTAAAAAAAAGATTGTTGCTAGTATTAGATAAATTAATAAATGTTAAACAGAATGGTTCCTGGTCATTAGAAAGATTCAATTAGCACTGACTAGGTATTTTTTATTAGTTTGAGTCACTTTGTGCCTCTGGGAGCTGATCAAGTCCTTCAAGTGGACCATCAACATTGAAGAAAAAATGTGGAAGATCTGGAGATGCTCCCCAGTTTGATGTATTGCAGGGCCAGCCTCTAGTGCTAACACCAAGGAAAGAATTCAAGCAGAGACTCTACCATGTGCAAAGCACTATGCTGGGAACCAAGAAGAGGAAGATTCCTTCTGGATCCTTGACGAGACCCTATCCGATAACCAATAACCGAGACACAGTACGCGCTGGAGTAGGAAAGGGCTGTGTTTAACGTATCACAGACACAGAGATCTAGAAATAACACAGTTGCCTGAGTTCCTACTGCCTCCTGTAAAACACCTCGTTACTCTGTAGAGTCAGACCAGGAAGGCCCCTCCAGTGTCCCCGGCTGAGTCCAACCTTCACTGCACGGAAGCCCCAGCCTGGGCCGTCCCTTGAGCGCCTGTCTTGCAACTCAGAACCTGATTTGAATATTTTGTTTTCTTCTCTTGAATGGACCTGGAGTTCACATCTGGAGTTAATAGAAAGGAAAGCACCTTGAAAACCAGAAATTCAAAGTTACTATTTCACAGAGGACAACTTCAGCATATGGATCGGGAACAGTATCTCTGCCAGTGGTTGAGAAGGAATGTTAACTACCTGCCCTTGTGCCCAGGGAGAAGAATGCCCAGGCTCTCCTCCAGGGCAGATTAGTTCCAAGTGGTGACAAAGCACAATAATCCCTTAAAGTCACAAGCACGGGCCACTGATATGTACACAAATGCATTTAGCAGCATTCTGCATAAGAGCCAAACTTGGGGAACAACCCAAATATCCATAAAACAACGGAACGATCGATGAAATGGCATGTATGCCCACAACAAAGTAGTACAGAGTAAAGAAAAAGAACAAACTAAGGCTCCACTCAGCAATCCAAATGGCCCTCAAGACACAATGTTGAACAGAAACTGGACACTCACACGCGTGCACACACAAACACACGCAAGGTACACATATGGATCGTGTGAGTCCATTCATAAAGTCCAAACAGGCCAAAGTAATCTGTGTATTAGAAGTCAAAAAAGCCCAGTTATGTCAGAACGAAGAGGAGGGGAAACTGGGTTGGTCAGAGGAAGTAACAAATCTCCTAGGCTCCTGGTATTTCTCTATTTGTGTGTTCATTTTGTAATAATTCACAAAGGCATACATTTATGATTGGTGCACTTTATACATATTTCAATATAAATGATTTGTTTAAAGAGGAAGAGAAATTGAAAAAAACACAAACAAAAAACCCCGACCCAAAGCAAACTGAAAATGCGCAGCGAACTGGGCTGCTTGCCGTCTCCAATGCCAGCAGTCGCCCCACTGCCTGCAGAAAAGCATTCAAGCTCCCTGGCATGGAGTATGAGGCGGTTAAGCTCACGAAGAGGAATATGCCTTCTCTTCACTTACCCAGCGTTTGTACTCACCCTCCTTCACCAGGTGTCACTACCCACGTGGCAGAGTTTACATCACCTCAGCGGCAGCTAGTCTCCCTGCATTCGACCAAGTCTCCTTGCCTTTGACTCATCCAAAATCAATGGGCCAATTGTTTTGCCAACAAGGTAGCCACTTAAAGGTTAAAATATTCAACGAGTTTAATGTAAGTCAACAGCAAGAGGTTGACACAAGAAATGTTGCCTTGAAGTCCAATAGCTACGTCTAGATAGGTGAAGACCCCTGGGGTTCTCCTTTGCAGATTAGATTGCACTTGCCGCTGGGGTCTAGGCTGTGAAAAGGGTAGAAATCAATCATATGTGACCATCAGAGAGAGACCATGGTGATGAAAGAACTTGAGTCCGTATCATGGAAGCAAAGGCCGAAAGCAGATCTTCCTAATCCATGTGCCTTGGCATCCTGGTCTGCTCCAAAAAGTTCAGAGCTGTTCCTGGGGCTGGGTCACTTGGCCCTTGAGCTGGCCCCGGGACAATTGAAGACCAAACACCAGCCAGCTCTGGCCTGGGCAGCCCTAGTAGGAGCTCTGCAAAACACTGTCCAAGCACAGGGGGTCTGAGGGTACCTTTCATGGTCCCCCACAAGGAAAACAAGGCATGTGACACTTGCCACTCACTGCTCAGCCTGGACACTGAGCACAGACAGAAAGATGTTCCACCACCTCTGCATCCACCTTGGCAGTCAGAGGCAGAGCACGCCAATGCGTTTCCTGACAACGGGACTGAGGAGCTGCTGCTGAAGTAGCTTGTATCTAGGTGCCCGAAGAACACCAGCGTTACCCTCAGTGCTGCCGGCCGGTGGTGGAAGAAGATTAGGGGCCTAGCGGGTGCTCCCGTGGATGATTCTGGTGCCGTCCTGAGCCTCTTCCTCTACATGTACCAGCTACCTCCCTCTGTGTGTGGCTGCTCTCCCCTTCCAGCACCAAACTGCTGGGTGCTGCTCAAACAATGCACGGGCATTTTGCAAAACAAAGCTTCAGCGGATTTTGAAATACTTAATACAAAAAAGTTCAATTATATTAGAAGTCCTTTCTTGCCAACATTGGAAATTTCAACATTTGTCAATAAAAAATAAAGAAAGAGCTATTAGAGTCTTTAACTATAATTTCAACTACTAGTAAAAAAAAATGGTATTAGATTTTCTATCACAGCTACTTGTCTATCATGACTATCAAGAATTCCAAGAACTCATTGTTGACTAGTCTTGATCAAGAATTACATGTAGCCATTTCAAACATTAAACCTGATATTAAAGGTTATGCTTATGGAATCAAGCTAAGTTTCACTTTCAAACCTTTGGAAAGATTTTACTTGGAAATACTATACAAATTTAATATCTTCCCTAACATTCTGTGTTTTACTTTTTTTTTAATCATAATTACCTACTATAATGAAAAACACAGAATGAATTTTTCACCAATCCCAGAAAGACATCCCTAATTTTCCTCCGATTCACCTCATGGCGCCATGCAAATATCATTTTCAACATCTGCCCTGGAGTTCAAAAGGCTGGGAAACACTGGTGGAAAAAATGTTAATGTAGAAGGAGAAAGAGCATGGAAAAGCAAATTAGAAGAACTACCGGGGGGACCAGAAATTCAGTTGTTCTGAGCTTCCCCAAAGGGGTGCACTTGGACTTGACGTGAAGGCTCCAGAAAAATGGATTTCAGTCAAATCCTCAGAGTAAGCTTTGGCCAAAGAGAGAGGCCACGAATATTCACGAATATTCCGGATGACAACCTGTCAGGACAACGCAGATGGAGATTCAAACGTCACAGCGAGACTGGCTTAGGGAACCTGTACAACCACCTCTGACTTCAGGCCCCATGATTCCATACCAGCCAGCGTAGGAAGCCTTCCAGCCTCTCTCGCCCGGACAGCTCCTAAATTCTCAGAATGGAAAGCAAGAAGTCATCAAGAAATGTAAATAAAAAGCAATTCCCACGCCAGCCTGGAAGAAAGATGTTGAAGTGAGATCGATACGGTGCACGTCGGCGCACCTCTATGTCTACTGTCTGTGCCCTGGAGAAAGATGTGTGGGGAGACAGGCATTGGCCATGGCTCAGAACTCTCCTCTTTACCAAACCACCCACTAACTACTAGATATCGGGAAAGTCAATTCTTTTTTCATTTAATTTTCTCATCGATAAAAACAGTGGAGATGAACCGGGGAGGCTTAGTTGATTTCTAAGGCCTTCTCAGCTGTAAATTTTTATCTAAGATTGCAGCTATAACTTCTCTTGATTTAATTGTTCCTCATTTATACAATGAATATACAAGGTCTCTCATGCAGGGTAGTTCCATTCAATTCAACATTTACTAAATAAACATACACTCTGTGCTGGACACAAATATATCAAACTTTAACAGAAAGGACACACCACAAAAAGGCCAGCTAACGGCTGGTACACTGAATGAGGCACCTGAAAGACCTAAGGGCACTGAAATAGCTCTCAGGTCAAATGGAACATGAGGATGTGGAAGAACAAAGCCAAGATGGTGACCACCAGAGAAATGAAATAAATCCCCTCGCCCAATCCTGTCCCCCACAGAAATACAGCAACCACTGTGTGTGCCTTGAACAAAAAGCAGTCTGGACAGGTGACAGCTACATCAGGACCCAGGGCTTCCCTAGGGATGAAAAAAAGGATGGGAAGTTGAGTCCTGGCAGGTGTGGTCAGTGGGTTGAGCGCCGCCCTGCAAACGGAGAGGTTGCCGGTTCGGTTCCCAGTCAGGGCTCAGGCCTGTGTTGCAGGGCAGGTCCCCAGTTAGAGGCATGTGAGAGGCAACTGATCAGTGTTTCTCTCACACATCGATGTTTCTCTCCTTCTCTTTCTTCCTCCTTTCCCCTTTCTCTAAAAATAAATAAATAAAATCTTTAAATAAATTTCAAAAAAGACTGGAAGTTGAGCAACAAATTAGCCTGAGTGGCACCAACAGGAGAGGTACCACCTGGTTCACCTGAGACAAAACAAAGAGCTCCTGAAAACTTACTGACGGAGTCCAGGAAGACAGGAGGTTCAGTAACATGCGCATGCACGCTCCCCCGCTTAACCTACTTAGGAAAGAGACTGAAGGGACTGGGGATCAGTTCTGCAGACTGAGGTTTCCTAAGAATTCTGTGCGCAAATGCAACCCACCCAGGTAAATGTTACATGGTATCTTCTGTCCATTTATCAACTTGATGTCATTATATAATATAATTTTGCCAAAATAGCATTTGTTCTGGATGCCAGACAATCTCAGAAATGCTGGGAAAAGGAGATTTTTCCACCGGGCAGTGTTCTTCGAAACAAATTATCTAGGAGGATTCACGAACAATTAAATGGAAAGGTAAATTAATAAAATAAATAAGACCCAGTTCCTGCAGTCATGAAATCCAAAAGCTAGCTGCAGGCCCAGGCATGCATCCGACCATCAACGTGCAAATATTGTGAGGACTGAACGGGGTAACATGTCAAGGGCGCTATAAACCACAAACTGCAATCCACATCACATGTAAGGGTATTTTACAGAGCAGCTCCTGATGCAGACCAACACCCCTTCCATGAAAGAGCATAATCTTCCCCTCTGATCACTCGAGTAACATCTAGACAGTGTCTGTCTCTAAAAATCATTATTCTAGGCAAGGCTGTGCGTGCCCCTCAGCTGTGCTGCGTCGTTTTCACCAAGCAGCCGACCACTTCAGTCCGTTGTAGAAGTCCCCATCTTCCCCCATTTTGAAAGTTGCTTTGTTTTTGAGTGCTCTGATCTCACACAGAACTTGTCTGGAAGGTCGGGGCGCTTTCAGTCGGGCCTTATCAGAGATCATGGTTATTGGACCTCTCTGCGTTTTACAGCTTCCATCTCATTAATGCCAGCACTAATTTGTGGTCCAATCCAATACCACCCCCATAAGATCTGCATGAATACACACTGGATTTCAATCTGCCATTCAACAAGCATGAAGTCCTTTATGTTCATTATTAGCCAATCAAACAGCCCCAGTTTCTTTTCTCTCTATTTTTTCTCCATAGTGAAATCATTTTGTTATTAACCCAGAGCAGTTGCTTGGTAGGACATATTAGAGAGAAAAAACACACAGTGACGACAATAACAGCTCTTCCTCCTCTTTCCTTTCTCCAGCAAATGCAACTGTTTAACCTGGAAACCCCAGTTCAAACTGAATCACCAATTTGTTTGTTCAAATCCTCCTTCACTAAAATAGCTCTTACCTTGCAGTATATTATAAAAATAAGGCTGGTTTTTTACCCTCTAAGAAGCAGAAGGACTGTTGAAATGAAGACTAACTCGCGCTCTGGCCAAGAATCGAACCAGGATCCAAGGTCACCTGTGCCAGGGTGACCTCATTCCGATGCCCACCGTTTTCTTTTCCTGAAAACTGGGACATCGGGTCGTTATTGTGGAATTCGCCCGTCTTCATTTACACGGGTAAATGATTTCCCTTTCACATCACCGCACCCCCATGCATCATTACCAAAAGTACTCCAGTCCTCAATAACGGTCTGCGTCTCCTGTTCCAACAAACGCCTTGTCCTTCAAGTTCCTAAGGTAATTTTCTGTTCTGCAACAATTTTCAATTGCAAAATGGGTTCAGATAGGCTTAGCTATTCATATTTTGAGATAAATTAAAACTAGGGTGAGAGTAAGTAAAGGGAAAGAACAAACAGCTGAGTGTGTAGTTCAGCCGAAAGACTTGGCGGATTTCAAAGGGGGTATTTTTTTTTCTTTCTTTTTTGAGGATCAAAGACAGAAAATTTCAAAAGTATTTCCTCAAACAACAAGGACCTGAGAACTATTTTTTCTCCACCTCCTACTGAGACCTGGTCTCAAAGGTTGTGTCCCCTGGGAAGCAGACTCAAGCAGACTCGGAGAGGATGGCTTAGGTGCGGAGTGAATTAGAGGGGAGGGCTTAGTTCGATCCCTGTGAAAGAAAGGGAAGGAGGCAAGATTGGGCAGAGGAAGAAGCTGGGCTGCAGTGCAGGCACAAGGCCTCGGCCACCCCCACAGGGAAGTCTGGAGCAAGAATGGCCCTTGAGAGCTGTCCCCAGTCAGGAGAAGGGGATAGGGCTTTTATGTTTCAGCTATCTGGATGCAAGCTGCCTCCAAAGGGGGTGTGACCTTGGACCAGAAGGCTCTCAGTCCACCTGAGGGCAATTCCCTGAGAGAGACCTTGGCCAACAGCCTTCCCAGCAGCTGAGGGACTGAGCTCTTTGGCCCTGACGTGGGGAACCTGAGCACAGTAGCCCACCACCCAAAGCACAAGGCACCCCTGTGCCATGGGAAATACCTGCCAACCACTTTAAGCTGAAACAGGTTCCCTGAGACAATGTTCTGCCAAAGTTATTTATTTAAATTCTGCTTTGATGGTCGGTACAAACCACGGCTAAAAAGTTTAATTTTTATGGGTGCAAAATATATATTCCTCCCATTTTCATGAAGTGCAAACCTCTATTATTTGTGGTATAGGAGAAAATGAATGTCTTGGTGAATCTGGGGCCTTGGGGAGGGTGGTAGAACAGTCCAGAGCCTGGAGACCTCAGTACATGTGACTATGATCCACCCCAACTAGCTGGGGTTAACTGTCATATTAACCCCACAAGGGCACAAGACACGAGACAAAATCAGACTATGGAACAGAGAGCATGGATAGGTCTTCTGGTCTTCTCACAGCTTCAGCTGTATTTTTCACATTCCCAAGGGTATAAAAAAAGAAAGGAAAACAAACTCTCCAGCCTTCAAACAACTCAGAGTAGGAAATGATGAGGTTTCAGATACAGTGGAAAGGCCAAGGGGATTCATCCACACGGCACAAAAGCGGACAAACAGCTTGGCAAAGGTTCTCGCAGTGAGTACACACAGAATGAGATGGACAGCAAAACCATCCAAACACCCTACAGCAAAGTAGAAGAAAGAGAGGCGAGGGAAGAAAAGAGAAGAGAGGGAAGAAAGAAGAAAAGGAGGGAGAAAGAGAGAAGGAAAGGAGGGAGGGAAGGTCTAGGGGGGATCGTGGGGTGTGTCCTAACCAGACACTCACCCAGCAGGACCTCAGCTGGGGTTTCCCACTGCTCAGTCTCCTGTGGTTCCTGAGCCCACCTGTGAGTCACCCTACATCCTTCAAATCAATTCCTTTTCCGTTTAAATTCACCAAAGTTGATTTCTGTTGCTTGAAACTAAGAACCTAAATTCATTCATATAGTGAGCAACTAATTCATTTCAATAGAAAACTAAGACTAAGTAACTGAGGAAATTAGAGATGCATAACAGGTGTAAATGTTATACACTTGACCAATATATAATAAAATACTGTAACTGACAAACCCAGGAGGTGGAGGAGGAGGTAGGACTGCTAATTTCCTCACCTTTCCTAGCAGGGAATTAATAGATACTAATTAAAATAGAAACATGTAGTTTTAAAAATATAATGACTCATAATGTTCCTCATAGTCATTTTACAAATGTTAGAATGATACTTAAGGTAATGCAGGTGAGGAAGTTTAAGTATAAAAATATTAACTGACTTCACCAAAATCTAACAGCTGGCTCATTCAAACATAAATTCAACAAATGTGCCTACTAGGAGCCACACACTAAGTGTTGGGCTTACAATGGAGGCTGACCTGCTCTCATGGGGCTGACCGTGTGGTGGGGCAGCCAGACATTCATATGAAATTCCAATTGTGGTAAACACTGTGAAGGAAGAGAACGCGCTTGACAGAGGGTGACCCAGACCCTCTTGACAACAGGGTAGACATCTAGTAAGAGACTTCGAAGTTGGCAAGGAAACTGCCTTACAAGGACTGCAGGGTGGCTAACAGCTGACAAGAGGGAACAGCAGGCACCAAAATCCCAGGAAGGTGCATTAATCCATTTGGGCCACTGTAACATAACACCACAGACTGGGTGGCTCATAAACAACAGAAATTGACTCCTCACCCTTCTGGAGGCTGGGAAGTCCAAGATCAAGGTACAGGCATATTCAGGGCCAGAGTCTGATTCCTGGTTCAGAAGGAAAGGAGCTGGCACACTGGAGAAAAAAGAAAGATGATGTGAGTAAGTGAGGGAAGGGAAAGGGACATGAAATGGGGTGACAAAGATGGCAGGAGCTACACCCTACAGGGCACGCTTGTGTGGACAAGCAATGGCGTTCGGTTTTTTCTATGAGCACGGGAAAGTCTCAAACAGTCTTCATCAGGGGAATGGTATGGTGAAATCCACCTCAGGTACCAACGCCCAGGGCCGCCGGGCGGAAAGCGGTCTGGAGCTCGGACTGCAAGGACAGAACAGGGAGCACAGGTGAGGAGCCGTGGTCTGGGAGAAAAACGACTCCGGCTGAACCTGGCTGATGGCAGTAGAAGTGGACAGAAGTGTATTAACTGGAGAGAGATTTTCTTTTTTAAATTTTTTACTGACTTTATCAGGGTGACATTGGTTAATAAAATTATATAGGTTTCAAGTGTACAATTCTATCATACATCAACTGTACACTGTATTGTGTGCTCACCACCCAAAGTCAAGCTCCCTCCGTCACCATTTATCCCCCCTTTACCCTCTCTTACCTGCCCCGCCCCTCTTTCCTGTGGCCATCACCGTACTGTTGTCTGTGTCTATAAGTTTTGTGGGGTTTTTCTGCTAAATCCCTTCACCTATTATAGCCAGTCCCCCAAACCCCCTCCCCAAAATATCTTCAAAGTCAAGTCCAAAATCTTAGTGATGGATTAGATGTGGGAGGTTCAGAGGAAGGAAGAGAGAAAAATCAGGAAAGACTCCCAGGTTTCTGGCTCAGGCTGCTGGGTGATACAATTTACTGAAATGGTAAAGGTGTTGAAATCAATGTTTTGAGGAGCGATTATTAAGAATATTACACGTTTGCACAGTGTCTGCACCAGTCTGCAATCCCACCAACAATGTACTAGGGTTCCATTTTCCCCACCTTCTTGACAACACTTATTGTTTGTTGATTTATTGATGACAGCCATTCCAACAAGTGTGAAGTGATATCTCAGTATGAAAAACAATATGGTGGTCTCTCAAAAAATTAAAACTAGAACTACCTTATGACCCAGCAATTCCATTTCTGGACATTTATCTGAAGAAATCCAAAATAATTCAAAAAGATATATACACTCTTATGTTCACTGCAGTGTTATTCACAATAACCAAGATATGGAAGCAATCTAACTGACCATCAATATACAATTGAATAAAGAAGATGTGGTACATGTGTGCAATGGAATATTACTCAGTAACAAAAAGAGTAAAATCTTAACATTCGCAACAGCATGGATGGACACAGAGGGTGTTATGCTAAGTGAAATAAGTCACACAGAGAAAGACAGATACCATCTGATTTCACTTACATGTGGAATCTAAAGAACAAAATGAACAAACACAACAGAAACAGACTCAGCTACACAGAACAAACTGATGGTTGCTGGATGGGAGTAGGTTGGGAGGCTGAATGAAAAAGGTGAAGAGGTTAAGTACAAGTTGGCAGTTGCAAAATAGTCACAGGGATGCAAAGTACAGCGTAGGGCATATAGTCAGTAATAGCGTAATAACTGTGATGGTGCCACCTGGGTACTGGACTTAATGGGAGGTTCACTTCGTAAACTATATAAATGGCTGACCATTATGCTGTACGCATGAAACCAAAAAATATATATTGAATGTTAATTGTAATTGAAAAATTTTAAAAAAGAAATAGCAAAACAAAGAATTTCAGACATTTCATGATTAAGATATCTATAAAATATCCAAGTGGGGATGTCAAGTAAGCAGTTAGATCTGCAGTTCAGAAGAGAAGTTGAGGCTGAAATCATCAGCACACAAGGTATTTTAAAACATGGGAATGGAAAGAATGACCAGAGTATAGGGAATAAAAGGGCCTATGACCATCCCTGAGGAAATCAGGTACTTAGAGGTAGAACAGATCTAGGAGAGGAGATCTACAGAGGTAGATAAAAACCTAGGAGAGATGGTACCTCAGAAGCTACAGAAGAAAGTGTTAAAGAGGAGGGGATTTTCAGCTTTGTTGATGGCTGATACTAAGCCAAATAAAATGAGAACTAAAGAGGGTCCATCACAATGGGCAATAAATGAATACTGGGGCCCTGACCAGCTAGTCCAATTGTTTAGAGCATTGTCCGAATACACCCAGGTTGTGGGTTCAATCCCCAGTCAGGGCTCATACAAGAAACAATGAATGAATACATAAATAAATAGAATAACAAAGTGATGTTTCACTCTCTCCCCCTTCATCTGTCTCTCTAAAAATCAATAAATAGAACAAAAAAATTTAAAGAATATTTTTGGTGCAGATGTAGAGACAGAAAATATCTCTTTTGAGAAGTTTGACAATGATGAGAAGAGATTTGTAGCAACTACTAAAAATGATTGGGTCAAGGGAGGAATTTGAGGATGCTCCTAAGATCCAGCAGAGAGGGAGACAATGAGATATACAGAGAGGAATCAAAGGCACAGAGAGAGCAGGAACAGGGCAGGTGTGAGAGAAAAGTGAAGGGATGGACACAGACACAGGAAGCACTGTCGATATGATGATGGGAAGACAAAGGTGCTCCCACCTCATGGCTTCCTTTTCTCAAAGAAGATAAGGTCACCAGCTAAAAACTATCGGGGAAAAATGGAGGAAGGAGTGGGAGGTTTGAGGTATTGAGCAAGTCATGAAATGGTAACTGGGAGAGTAGGGAGGCAAGCCCATCTCGGGTTTGAGGTAGGACTGCCACACGGCACAAGGTGGCAAAGCCCAGGTGCTCAGGTGCAAGTTCAGAGAAAGCAAATGCTTGGGTTCACCCAAGGTCAGAATTTCGCCAGGTAAACATAACAAAAGATGAAAGCCTCAGGGGAATTCATAATATTTACATGGCATTGATTATAATGACATGTCACAGAATCTAAGCTGGATAACAGGGAAGGGAAAGGGCAGGGGGGAGTTGTAAGATACAGAGATAGGAGTTCAGTCAGTGGACCAGAGATCTCAGACATCAAAGAATTGTTACAGCAGGGGATCAAGCAAGACACCTGAAAGTACTGGAGGTTTCAACTGAAGAGTGGATGAGTGAGCCATCATTTTGGGAATGGTATGCACTTGATGATGACTAATGTTTGGATGGGATGGAATGGAGATGAGAGCCACTGGGTTAGGTGCTAAATGGATTAACTCTTTGAACCTGAAGTCATCAATGGTGACACGTTTGGGGTGATTAAAAGGACTTGGCCAACCACAGAAGTCTCCAATGAGTGAGTAGGAATGGTGAACTAAGATTAGATCAAAAGAGCCCTGGCTGTGTAGCTCAGTGGATTGATTGCCGGCCTGTGAACCAAAGGGTCACAGGTTCTATTCCCAGTCAGGGCACATGCCTGGGTTGCAGGCCAGGTCCCCAGGACGGGGAGCACAAGAGACAACCACACATTGATGTATCTTTCCCTCTCTTTCTCCGTCCCTTCCCCTCTCTCTAAAAAGAAATAAAATCTTAAAAAAAAAGATTAGGTCAAAGGGCAGACTCTTTAGCACCTGCCTCCTCGTTTAGCTACTGCCAGCCTAAAGGCCACCTGCCTTTCTGCTGAGGAGCTCCTTCGATTTCCTCAAGGTTCGTGCTCACACACTAGCCTGAGCAGATGAGGAGGTCATGGGCTAGAGAACAACACAGAGTGGAAATATCAGCCCTGAGACTTCCGGCCAAGATGGAGGCATAGGCAGACGCACTGTGCCTCTTCTCACAACCAAATTAAGGACAACAAAGATTTAGAAACAAGAAAACAACCAGATCTCAGAAAATCAAACTGTTTGGAAGTCCAACAACGATTCACCCAGACCGGTAAGAGGGGCGGAGTCGCGGCAGGAAAAAGCGGAGGTGCAGACCGGGC